>VDFB02006729.1:175005-229934 GCA_007258455.2 Sequoia sempervirens | reverse complement strand
TACATTTTATATCATCAACATAAAGCAACATTTGATAAATGAAAGCAACCAACATGTCATCAATGTAAAGCAAGAGAATAACAAACTCACTAGTAGAAAGTTGTTTGTAATAAACACATGGATTCGATTCACACCTGCTAAACTTGTGCTCAATCATAAAATGATCAAACTTAATATACCACTGTCGTGGGGCTTGCTTGAGCCCATACAAGCTGCGCTTCAACCTGCAATAAAGATGTTCTTGTCCTTGTTGTTTAAATCCTTCCGGCTGCTCCATGTACAACTCTTCATCAACATCACCATGTAGAAAAGTTGTCTTGAAATCTAGCTGATCAAGTTCAAGATCCCAAACTGTAGCCAATCCCAAACTGCCTGGATTGTATTCATTCACACAACTAGAGAGAAAATATCATTAAAATCTATGCCTCTTTGTTGATAATACTCTTTTACAACCAGCTTGGCACGATAATGTTTCTTGCCTGCATCCTCCTCTTTCAACTTGTACACCCAATGATTTTTCAAGGGTCTTTGATGAAGCGAAAGCGACACTAAATCCCAAGTATTATTAGCTTGTAATGAACTCATTTCATCTTGCATTACCTCTTTCCATTTTATAGAATCAATTGCCTTGCAAGCCTCTGTGTAAGTAGCTAGTTTAGGTTGATCATAAACTAAAAGCTCAGGCTCAACCTCTTTGAAGGACGTCTCCTCTCCTAGTTAGACCTCTGTAACTGAGGACCTCCCTGTTGCAAATTTGAATCCTCCAAATTCATTCTCTATAATTGAATTTGAACATCATTAATTTCTGACTGTAAATTTCCTTGATTACTCATATTTCCAATGCTCTACCTCTGTAGACTCCCTTGTGATAGTGAGGATTGAAAAACAGAGCCTCCCATCACATCATGTTGGAGACCAAGAGGCTATGAATCATCAAGAGAAGGGTGCGAAGCATCAAACAAGGGCACCGAGTGAACAATAGAAGGGGTTTGCGTGGAAACTAGGGGAGATAGAGACACATGTTTTAAAGGTTGCAAATTGTGACTTGGACCTTGTGCATCAAGATTAGGAGCCTATGTAGCAAGATGTGGAAGCTGCAAATAAAATGTTTGACCTTGCACATTGACGAAAGGATGTAAAGAAGGTGGCCTCCATAATTCACCAAGATGTATTGAAGGTTGGGCATAAAACATTGGAGGATGCATTATTGGTGGCTGCATAGCAGTTAGAGGAGGCTGCAAATTATTCAAAGAAGCCTACGCACCATGACATGGACCTGATGTATGAAGAATTAGGGGCTACACATTAAGTTCCAAAGGCTGTAAAATAGAAATTGGAGCCTTCATTGAAAATAGAGGAGGCTGTGTATCATTCCCAATAGACTACTCAAACAATGATTCTATATTACCTCCTCCATTATTTAGAGAAACTAGAGACAAGGTTATAGAAGAGCTAGGGGATAAAATAGAGGTGGGTGAATAATTTATTCCACCTACGCTACCTGACCGCAAATTACCTCCAGGAGACCCATGTGAGGGAGTATTTTCAAATGTTGAGAAAGGCACATATTCCTTTGTGACTATTGCCCATGTTTGCAAAGCTGGAAAAATGTGCTCATTGAAAACCACATCCTTGTTGCGAATAATTTTACTAGCCATAGGATCCCACAGCCAAAATTTGTACTGATCTTCGCCATACCCAAAAAAAAAAACTTTTGTGATTTGGGGTCCAATTTGGATCGTTTCTCCTTGGGAACAAGAGCAAAGGCTTCACATCTAAATACCCAAAGATGTGAATAGGAGATCTGCTTTCCAAGCCACTCCTCCTCTGGAATACCAAAATCTAACCAAGATGATGGGCTCCTATTAATTAAATAAACTATTGTGTTGCAAGCTTCAACCCAAAACTCTTTGCCCAATCCAACATTAGAAAGCATACATCGTGCTTTCTCCAAAATCGTTCTATCTAACCTCTCCATAGCCCCATTTTCTTGGGGTGTAAAAGGAACAATTTTGATCCTTTGAATACCATTTTTAACACAAAAATTATCAAATTCTAGTGAAAAATATTCGCCACCGTTATCCATTTGCAAACATTTGATGTTATTCCCACTTTTATTTTCAACTAAAGTTTTAAATTTTTTGAATTTGCTAAAAACTTTAGATTTCCTTTTAATCATAAAAATCTAGACCTTCCTAGTGCAATCATCAAGGAAAGTTACAAAATAGTTAGCCCCTCCAAGAGAGGTTACCTCAGTCAGTCCAAATACATCGGAGTAGACAAGCTCCAAAGGTGAAGTATTATTTTCATGTCCCATCTTCAAGAAGCTGACCCTCTTCTATTTGCCATAAAGACAATGTTGGCAAAATTCCAAATCCACTGATTTCAAACTCGGTAATTGATCTCTTTTGACCATCACTTCAAGGCCTTTCTTACTCATATGTCCAAGACATTGGTGCCAAAGTATGGTCTTGTTGTCCGTCAGTGCCATAATAGCTCCCACTTGAGAATCATTCTCGAAAACATATAAGCTGCCCGGGTATGTGCACAATCATCATGGAAAAAATAGGCCCTTAAGTGGCAAAAAAATCATAAAAATCAGTGTTAAGCAACTTGACGTAAAAATTTGAATAAGTTATCTATATTATTTCAAAAATATGTAAGAATAAAATCTATAGAAAATTGAATGTAGTTTCTAAACTACTATGTTTATTTAAAAATAAATAAAATCTATTTGGTGAAAATTTGAAATTTCAATGCAGTAGTACTTAAATTTTAGGGAAAAAATAAGAAGTAGGTGTTTGTCTGACCACCCTAACTATAATAAAATGATAATATTTTTTTATAATATTTTATATGTAAGTAGAGGACTCATGTCCGGATGTGATGCATACTTTTTTGTAATTTTTTTCTAAGTAAATAATTAATTATGAATTTTTTACAACTTTTAAAAATATAAAACTTGTCTGTCCCACCTTAACTTGGTCAAAACTTCATGAAATTTAATTTTTCTTTTTTAATCCTATATTATGTGAAGCATAGAATGTGACACATGTTTCATATTCAAAAAATGTGATACCATTTGAAAGTTATAGATGTTTTTCAATCAACCTATCGACTAAGACTTTAGTTGAAATTCTAATAGAAAATGAATAATAATTATTTATTAAATTCAAATTAAAGCATAATTTATATTGGTGGAAAGCTGAGAATCTCCTCTAAAAACCCTTTTCGTTTCATCAATTTTGGGTAAAAAAAATTGTCAGCCACATACCCTACAAATACCCATAATATTGCCACTTTTTGGCCCATCATAATCCTGCACATATCCACCCACTCTATCTCCTTTAGCAATCTATAGGTAAACCTAAGAGACTTTACAAGAATCTAGAAAGAAAAGAGTGTTGTAGCCTTGTGAAAAGAGTTGGCTTATAGAAATCAGATTCTTCTTGAGTTTTGGAACATATCTAACATCATGCAAAATCCATGTGCCTCCATTCTTGGATTGTAAGAGAACATCACCTTTACCAATAATCTCCAAATATTTGTTATCCCCCAAGTAAACATTCCTGAACTGTCCTTGATAATTAGAGAAGGCATCCATACAAGAGGTGGCATGGAAAGATGTGCTCGAATCTAAAACCCACAAATCTAAAGTGATTTCACTTACAATAAAAACCAAAACACTATCATTGTGTTCATAAACAACATTAACTTCATTGTCTTTAACCTTCCCTTGTGCCTTCTTATAGGAATAACAATTTTTTTTAGTGTGACTAGGCTTACCACAAAACCAATAGTCGCCAATTCTGCCTCTAGATTTTGATCTTCTCCTATTATTGTCTTTGCCCCTATGTTGAGGCCTTCCTCTACTAACAACAGTTAGGGTTTTTCTTCAAGAGGTATCTTTGTTCTTCCATCGCATATCTTCGCTAAGAAGAGTAGCTGCAACATCATCAAACTTCAATTTATTTTTAGTAGCCACAGAAGTACTCACAACCATAACAACTCCCTCTCAATTATTAGGTAGTGAACACAACAATAAAATTGTTTTAATTTCATCATCTAGGCTGATGCCCACTAAAACTAATTGAGTAAGCAATGTGTTAAATTCATTAAGGTGGTTGGACACAATTCCACCTTTCTTTTTTAGGTTATATAATCTTTTCATAATAAAAACCTTATTAGATGCATAAGCCATCTCATGCATCAAAGAAAGTTTATCCCACAATTCCTTCGAAGTCTTTTCTGTTGAAACATTAAACAATACATTACTGGATAGCGAGAGGAAAATTGTAGATTTTTCCTTCCTGTCCAACTTCTCCCACACTTCATCTATCATTGAACTTGACTTCTTAGCTTTCCCATCAAGTGCAAGTGAGAGGTCTTGCTTTATCATCAATGAATCCATTTGCACCTTCCATAGACCAAAATTCTGACCTAAGAATTTCTCTATCTTTGCTTCCTCCATGACTTGAAAATTCAGCATTGATTTTCTCAACCAGCTATACCATCACCATACAACTCTAATACCAATTGAAAAATTTAAATGGAGTGCAGACCAAGATGCAAAAATAGAGTGTAAATAAAAATAACAAAACAAACAAGAGATGAAATAGATATTTTATCATGGTTCACCAATAAATGACTACACCCACACTAAGAGCAGAAGAAATTATAATATTATCAACAACATTACAATATATACAATAGAAAATATATAAATACTCGTGGAGAATGCAAAGAGTCAATATTGGAGGGAAATTAGAATGTTTGTTGGGCTTCAACACTCAACACAAGTTTCCAAATTTTAATCAATCAAATATTATAACATTGCTCTTCCTAGCTAAGCTATGCTATTGTAAGGTGATGATAAGAACTATAACTACGAAGCGACATGAAATTAAATTCAATTTGATGGGATGAACAATCCAGAGGTGGTGGGCATTGATTCGACCATCTCATTTAAGGTGGCAGTGTGGTTTTGGATGGTGAATAGTAATTGTCATACAACAATCACATCTAGCCAAGGCTTTAGAGGCACCATTAGAGCTATCAACAACATGCAATGTGATGGAAGAAATGCTACAACTGTGACCAGCAGAGTCAATTACTTCCAGAAGTTTTTCTAGCAACTCAATGTCGACCTAGGATCGAATCTTCGATGTTAATTTTCCTTTTTGTTCAGTATCATTAATTACTACAATAAGAGATCAATGCCTACAATGAAAAAAATAGTTTGTAGGTAGCTTCCAATTCACATCACCTCCATCTCAATACTTCAAAGTTTACCAAACCTATAAGAAAATAAATTTTCTGATTTCATACCGAGATAAGTTTTATAAATATATTTGATGTTTAAACTAGTGCGATCATTTTTATAGGTATATTTGATGCTGAAACAAGTTCTCTTTTCGAATTAAAAAATGTGCATGTTAAATTATGTGTTGGTGACAGAGTATTTTGATTAATGAAAAATATGTGTAATTCTATGAGATGTTTTCTTAAAATAATTTTGTTTATTATTTAAGTTAATGTCAAGATAATTTCCATTGATTAAATATTAATAAGATTATTATCATTCATTATAATAATTAAATATTATGTTTATTAACATTATTTAGTTTAATATTCTAAAATTAATTTTAATTAATAAAAAATATTTATATATTAATTTTATAAATAAATTATAAAATTATTATTATCTATTTTAAATAAATGTAAATCTAAATCATTTTTTTGGGACAATCTAATTTCAATGTACTTTTTCTATAAATTTTCAAATTAGTGATTGCAATGAAGTGAAATCATATGTGTATGTTAACATATTTTAGGTAATTTTCTTAATTATTGTCTTCTATAATATCTACGAGGAAATAAAGACAATATTGTGAAACCATATGACAAGAAAAAGTCTAATGTGAATAGAAAAAAGAAAACATAACATTAAAACACTCAATTTTCAATAACTACTCCCATTATCCATGATAAGTAGGACTAATTGAATATACAAAAAAAATAAAGCTCAAATAAATCTTCAACTATTTAGTCACCTCCTTTTGGTGGATTAAATTTCATCATGATGCATTTCTCATAGCACAACAATGCAACAATACTTGATGAATGATACAACTATTTATTTTTGTTAATGTTGAGTTAGCTAGGTCCATCATGTACTATAAACTAACAACCATCTAATTTATGAAGCTAATTTTGTTGATAAACAAGGTTAAATTATTGTGGTAAAATATTTTGAAAGTGTATACACATTTAAAATTTATTTATTTAACAAGGATTATCATATGATTAAAAATATGATCGAAACAACACCAATAAAAGATAAATTCTCAAAACCATCTTTTTCTTTCTTGAGTAATTATTTTTGTATTCTTGAAATGAGAATAAATAATATTTATATAAATGCATTCATTTATTATTATTATTATTTGTTAAGAGGGGTAAATGCTTTTGATCCAAAGTTATGAATTGGTGAGGTCACAAACATGAGACCTTGTCCCCAATACAAACTCTCAACAATTTCTCCCCAATGGGGTTTGAACTTTGATGGCAAGAATAACAACACAACAAATTAACCATTGTACCCTGCCACTACTGGGTAAAAGCATTTATTTATAATTTAATTAGAGTTTACAATATTTAATTTGTAACTAACAAGATCTTGCTTTGTTTATTATCATTCTAATACTAGCTAAGGTGGCTCATGCCTATGATAGTGGAAACAAAGTTATTGAGATCCATTGTTGCACATTTCCATGATAGAGGCTAAAAATAGTTGATGGTTATGGGAGTAAAGAGAGAGAATTATGTTAAAAATAACTCATCCTCCATATACTAGGAGTGGGGGGAATGTAAGGAAAATAATTGTTTTCACTTTAAAAAAGGGGTAGATCTCTCTAGCATTAGGGAAGCAAGAAGGAAACTATAAAATTTGAAATATTTTTTGCTACATGCCTAAAAATAAATTTTAACTTGCAACCAATACTTTCTTAAAAAAATATCCCATTATTTTCTTATCAACATTATTGATAGAATGACATAATTTATGTAGAATCTTGAGGTAAGTCACTTGCCATGGTTTCAATGATTTTTATTTTTGGGAATCCATACATAGCTGAATCATTTATTTTTGGTCAAGTTTTATTTCATTATAAAATTATGTTTCTATCTATTAAATGAAAGAAATGGTTCTTTGGTTTTATCTAGGACTATTTTCATATATGATATTACTTTAATTCCTTTTTTTATCTTCCAATGTAGAAATTTTGAAATGCTAAACAAATTATGTATTTATTTCATGGTTTTAGGACCATTTAATTCATTTGATAGAATTATTTGAATTTTGAATCAATGTGCACAAAAAAATTTGATAGGTATTCCTACCATTATAATGACATAAATTTGCAAGAGGCTAGAATCCTTTGATAAAATTTGTCAATAGTTCCAATTCATGGCAATTCTTCCACACTCTACTTACATAGCTACTAGGTCAATGTTAACTACAATATTTGAAAAAAATACTCCTTCTATTATGCTTCAATGGAAATTCCTACCCTCATCCAAGCTCCACTTTACATATAGGTAGGTAGGATGATAGTGAAGGTTGAGGAGTTAGGTTTTTCATAAAAAATTATCCCCATGCACATCCATCCCTCATTGTATTACTTGGAGTCTTAGTTTTGATAACATGTATAATATGAGGCTAGAATCCTTCGATAAATTTTTTTAGTAGTTCCAATACATGGTAATGCTTCTACACTCTATTTACATAGCTACTAGGGAAATGTTAACTAAAAAAGGTGAAAAAAATCCTCCTTCCATTATGCTTTGAAAGGAAAGTTCATACCCTCATCAATCTCCACTTTGCATATAGGTCTAGGTAGGATGCTAGAAAATGTTGAGGATTTAGGTTTTCATTGCAATCTATTACATTTATTTAAAAGTTTCTCTAGTCTTTTCATAACAAATATTTCTATGCATATCCATTCCTCATATTATTACTTGGAGTCTTGGTTTTATATAATATATATAAATATTTATGCATAGAAAATAATGTTTAATATATTATGAAAAGGTTCAGTTAATTATAGTGTAGGTCTTTGTCTGGTTGCTGGCCGTTTAATGGTTTTTTTGTGGTTTTTCGCGGCTGTCTGTTTTAGCTGGTTTATTTCTTTCTGGCAGCCTTTTTGTCTTTTGGGCCTCTTTTGTGGTCTTTGTTTGTAATGATACTCTACGGTTTCAGGTCCCTGTAAAACCCGTTTATCCCCCTTTTTATCAAAAATTATAGTGTAGGGAGATTCATTATATGTTGTTTGTACATGCTAGAATGCAATTAATATATTTTCATTATACATGTTCTCCTACTATAAATTATGAGTGGAAAAGGATAAGTATATAATTAAAGTAACTTGTGCATTAATGTCTATGTTCTATTACCCATAAAAAATGTTATAGATGGTATCACTACATATGTTCTTGTTATGGTTGGATATCATGGAAATTATATACTTGTAAACCTTATTTGATTATGATTTTTTCATGTCAACTTATAACCTCAATATTAATGACCTTTATGCCTTTCATTTTTCAACCATTCTCTTCTGCCATGATATAATACCATAAATCCAATTAGACAATTTTTAATATCAAATTAGACATAATTAATTAACTAAATCATGGTACCTAAAATATTTTTTAATCATTAGACTTGTGACACATCTATATAGGAATGGATAAATCTAGTAATCTAAATGTAATTTGTTCTTTCAGTTGTATGCTATATTTAACATTTTCTCATGGAGCATCTTGAAATCATGATGAACTTATGGAGTAAAGATAAGTCACTTTAGGTAAAAAAATAATAATTTAATTATCCCATAGACCCAAGCCTTATTAAATCATGACATGGTTGGAGGTTGGTAATGAAACTAAAAACTATTTATCCTAAATATACTTAGTTGTAAACATGATGTGTGATTCTATTAGCCTAGTTCTTGGCAAGATTTACCGTTGAATTCATTAATTTATAATTTGTAAGGTGTTATCAACTGTAGTGCCCCTCAGTTGTTCTCTATTATGCTGCCAATTACTTATCTGGATTGAGACATTATGATACTTTGCTTGATGTTGGATTCATAATTATGATAATAGCTGATGATACTTTTATCACTAATGTTTTATGCTTATCTTATGCCTAGTATATGGATTTACTGGATTATGTGGATTAATCTTGTTATGTGCATCATGTGATTATCTGATGATTATTCTTACCTTGTTGTTAGCATTTGATTATTGTGTGTTGGTGTATTTTGGTGAAAGGGAACAGTGTCACATCACTCACTTGTGAGTTCCCTATGACACTATGACTTTCCTCTCATGGTGTGTTTGACTACATGACTATGCACATGCTCGACTGTGTGGTTTGTTGTAGGTTGTAGGTACCAAGCATCGACTACACTTGAATTGTTAGGTTTGAGTGTGCCTTAAACCCAATGGAAATCGTTGATGGAGACAACATTTGGTCCCTTGTTTAGCCATCATCCTTGATGAGGATGAGTATCCGATTGTACTACCCTATCAGTGTGGTAAGTTCGGGTTGGTTTGTTAGTGTTGTTGTTGTGTTGTTTTCTGACTTGCTATAAAGTTAGGTATTGTTTGGTATTTTGTGCATTTAATTTAAATTGGGTTGATTAGTACTTTGATTAATTATGATGTTAAAATAAAGTTATTGAAATTAAAAGACATTGAGATATTTAAAATAAAAGCTTTTATATAATTGTGGTATTGATAAAATAAAATATTATTAATGCCTTTATTTAGTTTAAATAAGTTAAGAGTATGAGTTAATAAAGAAATATAAAAAAAATATTTATTAATTATACTAATGTGCAAATATAATCAAAAGGTAAAGTTAAAATTAATAAATTAAATATTTTAAAGTTGATTAAGTAAGTGTAAAATAAGCAAGGATATGTTTTTATAAATAAATATATTTGAATAGTGGTAGTTAACAATGGATGGAAAATTAAATAAAATAATTAAATTAAAGTGTGCATGCAGCAACAGAGATTGGGGAAGTGATAAATAAATTGGTTATTTTGCTAAAAGAAAAGGGGCTTTTCAAAATATTTGGAAAACTAATCTTGTTTTCTCTCCTTGTGAGTTTTTCTTCTTCTTGGAGGCTTTCTTCTAGTTTGGAGGTTTTGGAATTGGGTTTTGGGAGTTTTGAAGTGTGTAGAAGCTACAAGTTGGGAGTGGTGAGCTCAACATCAAATCTTTCCTTTGGCAAGTGGGAGAAATCAAGTTCCACTGTTTGTCTCAATTCCTTCTCTAGTTTGAAAATTAATAATGAATGAATATACTATTGAAAATAGAAAAATTATTGGTTTATTTTTGAATTGAGCAACTCGTAAAAGAATTGTTAGGGAATTTCAAAACTCCTTTCTGTATATTGTCCTGTGAATTTTACGAACTTGCATTTCACATTAAAATGTCGATTTATTCCTTCCTAGTCGAATACTCTGCTTTGCTCTGTAATTTTCCTTTAATATCTATAGCAACCCTCTTTGTGCGCATTTTATACAAAAGAGTATGGCGTACTTCTATCTAGGGCAATTTATTATTGGTTATAACATCTTCTTAATGTGAATTCACTTTGTGCTTGACCCTCAATCAAATACGTTTGATTGAAAATTTCCTTCAACTTGCACAGAAGTTTGTGCACCCTGTATCATAGTGGTTTCTTTTTTAAAAAAGAAATAGTAATGTGTTAAGACGTCAGCTTTGGGCTAGCTTCAGCCTAGGTTGAATGCACTGTTGAGTCCATTTTTATTTGTGAATTTTATAAACGGAGACTCCTTCACATGCATTGTTTGTTTTGAATGCTAATAGGTGTTTTCCCTTGCGTATGGCAGTTACTTTATCCTGTCCTCTATCTTTTGGTGGTTTGTTGCTAATAGTAATTCTTTCTGGCATGATATTGAACATTTCAAATTTATAGAATGCGATGGATTTTATTTTGAAAAACACTAAAAATATGTACCTTGCATTTGATGATCGATAGACATATTAGCTATTTGGAATTTTTGGTTTTTGTTTATTATTTTGGAAATTCGAATATGTATTCAGGGCGATAGTGAATTGCCTTTTTATTTATGTTTTGATTTCTTTATGCCTGGCGTGATATGTAAAATGGTGGCTTTCGATTTTCATGCCTTCTAGTTGAAAAATGATAGTTAAGTGGTGCACCAAACCTAAGTTATGTTTGGGCTTTAATTGGCAAGGCATTCGGTATCATATAAGCATATCACATATTATACATGTTCTGTATTTTGTTACATAAACTATATAGTTGGCATGCAAGTTTCGCCTGTGTTTCTTTCCAGGTCACTATGTGTTATGAGTCTAATTCAATGCTATTGTGTATTCGATGCCATTACTGTTTCTTTTGTTTCTTGGTATTTTATTTGATATATATATATATATATATATATATATATATATATATATATATATATATATATATATATATACACACACATATATATATAAATTGATGTATATGCATTTATCTTTAAAGAAAAATATTTATATATAAATTTGTCTTGTTATTTAAATTTAATATGTTACTACTACAATGTAAATAACACTTGTCTACATGATATACATATGTATATATTTATATGTATAAATATATATAAACGTATATACAATATATATATATATGTGTGTGTGTGTGTGTGTGTGTATACATAATATGTTTGAGTAAAAGTAAAAGATTATTTGAGTTCTAATAATTAAAAGGTTAGGTAGATTTGCAAATAGAAAATAATTATATGTGGAATATCGATTTATTTATGTAAGGCAATTGAAGGATTTATTAAATAGTTGAATTGTAAATTCTTCCCTTGTAATTTATTTTGGTGGTAAACGGTCAAGTATGTAGTTAAATAATGAACATCATACCATGTAGAAGTTATATTTTCTTGAAATATGGTATGTTTGATTTATTGTATGGAACTTTGCATTGATCTTGATATTGAGCGAGTTTGCAAATCTATTTTAAGTGGGAGTAATTGTGTAAAGTTGTATTGGTTAGTTTCTAGAGGTATGGGAAACATGTTATTGGTTGAATTGCTAAGTTGGAGTTTTGAATTGGTTGGTATTATTCTTGCTATTTCTTGTTGTGGGTCTTTAGCCACACACTCCTTATTTGTTTTATGACTGTGTAATGAGAGTGAGATGGTCCATGCCTTGCTTGAGTTATGTACTTTTGTAGTTTTTCATTTTATGTGCATAATGGCTTTATCTTGTTGGTTTTATTGGGTCTTCTAGCTGCTAGTAGGGGGAGTGGCTCTTAATGGGGGCCAGAGCCCAAAGTGGCATTTAGGGTAATCTATGTGGGAGTTTCTTAACTCAATGATAACTTAAAATGAATTAGGAGGTTGGGTAGATCACACATTAATCAAGACAAGTGAATACCTTGCCCATGCCTGTAGTGCTCATTTAGGCTAAGGATGGGTTGAGAAGGCCTGGTTGGTAATTCCAACTTCCTTGTCCTCACAAAAGAAAGATTGATACTGCATATGTCACCCTATGGGGTGAGCGCCTAGTGAGAGGCTGCTAGGGTAACCATAGATGGGGGTCGGCGTCTAGTGAGAGATTGCCAGGGTAAGCCATGTTAGGACCATGCAATGACACTCTTCCCTCTGCAAACTAGTATTCCCTTGTTTATTTTCTTCCCTTGGTGTATGATTTCCTCTAGAAGCAATGTATGATCTTATGCACGTTGTTAAAGTTGCTGCAGTGTCAGTTGCCCTTTGTTTAGCCTTGTTATTTCAGTTTGTGGTCGCCTTGTTTGTTGTTTTTGTGGGACCTTATGTTAGCTCCTAGTACGAGGGATGGACCTTAGGGTTCCACATAGTCAAGTGGATTGTGCTTATTCATCCATTGGGTTCCCTTGCAGTTATTTGTGTGTGTGGTGACTACTCTTGGTTCTATGGACTCTGACATTTGTTCTAGCTTGAGTGGATTATATTTCATGTACTTGTATTGAACTGTAATCAGTTGTATCATGTATTATATCTCTGATGTACTCTCCTCACATGTATACGAGGAAACATTGTTGTACAAGTTGTAATATTGTAATTGAACTAATGAACTCTCTTTTGTAATGGATAATGTAAATGACGTTTATTGCATGTGTTAGTTAATTATATCTCTCCTAATGAGTATAGTTAATGGATATCTAGGACCATATGTATCGTATGCTAACAACATAGAGTTCATCCTTCATATCATATCCTCCTAGATTAAGAATTAGCTAAGAAAAAATTCTATTGCATTAGATGGTGAAATTGTTAGCCACCATAATATTGAAACCTTTAAAGTCCTACATCTTGAGGCCTCACTTAGTCACCAATCCATCATCAATGAAGTTATGAGTGGGAATAATTCCAATCAGCACCATCAACATTTGAATTCATATAACTCCACATATTTAAAAGGGGTTGTACCTTGAAGTGTTAGAGAGCATGGAAATAGCACCTCTCACCATGGGTACTTTTTTTTTTGATTGGTTTTCTTCTTCTCCAATATCCTATTTTGGCTCTTATTTGCTCTACAGTTTGGGATCCTCATATCAATCCTAATTCATCATAAAAAATTTTACCTCAATTTAATGCACTTATCCCTTCCTAAGACACCTATTTCTAGGCAACCATGGCTCCTTGTAGCTAAAAAATAACTTCTTCCTCCTCAATTGATTCCTCATCTTAATGTATAGTCTTAATGCCAGGAAACTCTTGGATTGGGATTTTTTGTGAGAAGGATTCTTTGGAATGAATTTTTGGTCTATAGATATTTTTTTGGCATGGAAGTCTCTAATTCCAATGCCCATTTAATTACCTCTCTTAGTGTAGGTGGTTCAAAATCCTTGACCATCCCCTTGAGAGGTTTAGTTAACTTTTTGATGAAGAGAATAGTCAATCTTCTCTCTATACTCTCTAGCACCATTATTGATAGCTTTTTAAAATCTATTTCATAGTTCCCCATTGAACCACACTATTTTGTAAGTTGACTTAAATATTTGAAATAAACTTTAGAGTCCTTTGTGTTAAACATCTCAATAATTTTTTTTGAGTTCATCATATGAGGTGATGGATTGATGACACTGAGTGATAAGACTATGATACCACCATTCATGTGTAGTACCCTCCAAATGCAAGGTGGAAAACTTGATCGATTCATCTTATATCATCATCTTAAGGGACATAATATGTTTGTAGTCTCTACACCAATGCACAAGCTAATAATTTTGCTACATATTTCTTTGAAAAGATTATAGCTTGGGCCTAGGTCTATAACCATTCTAGGAAATTTTCATGTTCATGTATTGATGAGTTATATTTCACTTTGAATCTCCTTAGAAAGATATTTTCATTCTCCATGACAAGCCCTAATATCATCAAACTATGAGTTTTAGGTTTCATGCTCTAGATGATCCTCCAAGTCCTTATTTAGAAAGGCAGGCTACATTGTCCTTGTAATTGAAATAAGAAAATTCCTTTGTGTGGATTTGAGTGGTATTTAGATGATTACCCTCATAGGTATTTTTTATCTATCAGTTATCTAGGTGTATTCATATTACCATCGATTGTGTGAAGTAATTGAACCGTCATATCAAGTTTTTTAGCCCAAATCTCAAGGTTGTCATATGTGTTCATTATCCTCTCTTTTTTCCATATTGTTATGCTCTATAAAAAAATCTATAGGAGATATTTTATTCTCTAAACTCTCTATAGATAATCTTTATTTATTGAACTCCCTCAAGTGATATGTGGTTGCTCTATCATAGTACTGCATAAAACTGAAACGTACAAAGTTAAATTCTAATAAAATATGAATACAATTTCACTTACTCTGATAAAATTATAATGTATTGAGCCCAAAAAATAATGGAAACTAATTCTTAACCTTTAAAAAACAAGTTTATTATTTGGATAACACTATCAGGCCCTAATACTCAACTAGATCTTAAAAGAATCAAATTAAAATTATTAGTTATTCGTTAGTAATATCATTAAATTTTAAATAGAAAATGACAAGAATAAATCTCAATCCTCTTAATATAATGAACACCGAATAATAGTTGAAAATATTAATATCTTTCTTATTACAATAATGGTTATATTACATGCAAATGGTTTTTCCATATTAGTAACAATGTGTGCCTTAGAAAAAATGACCCTTTGCTTGACATGGGATTAATTCATGATAAATTGGACTTAATGAGGCCTTTATTTAGGTGTTGTGAGGAATTTTATGAATCCACACTAAGTCTTGGACCCTTGCAAATCGGATAACACACTTTTAATGACATCTTGTAAAGGTGTTGTAAGATGATTTCACACTTTTCTAGACTTAATGAACCCATTTCTCCCTAATTCAACATTATAAAATGTATTTAGATGCATTATCACATCAATCTAGAATATTGTTGAATTAAACTTAATTCTAAACTAGTGTTGTAATGTGTCTCACACATTCACATTGGTTCTTGTGCCTTCCTAGGCTAAGTGGACCTCATTTTAGTGTTGTAAAGTGTATTTAATTACACTTTCACATTGATTTTTGTGTGCCAAGCCCTATTTGACATTCAAATCATCACTAATAGGCCCTTATTAATCCATATTGTGCATTCTGAGGCTCAAATTGATCAAATACCTGACAAGGTTGCATTTTAAACCTTATTTCCTTATCTCCTGGCATCTGAGCTGTCAAATTGGCCCCTGTGAGACCCATTCACCATGCATGGTGAATCAGTCCCATCCAGCAGCATTTCAAATGTAATTTCCAATCTTCATCAAGGTTCCAGGTGCACACTTTTAGTTTGATTCATTTTTGTTGCATTTTTCCATTCATTTGTAGGTGATTTTGTATTACACAATGTGTTTTCCAACATAGCATAATTCTTAGATTTTGCATTCATAATAAATCAATTAGTTAATGTAACTATATTTAGATCATCTCATTTATCTCATATAATATCATAAATAACATAATTTAAATGAACCCTTAGCATTTTTGGGCCCTATCTCTCTCCTTTTAGGTGAAAAAACCTAGAAGAGTTAGAGAAGTACATAGGAACCCAAAAATCTATGGTTCATAATGATAAAAATATCTAATAACAAAAAAATAAAATAAAAATAATATAATTCTATTTTATTCTATGCCTAATATGAATCTTAAATACAAACTTCATATGAAATTTTTATCCAAAATCACTAGGGTTTTCATCTGAGGATTCCCATGCTTGAACATAAGTGGTCAAAATGGATATTGAAAGGAATTTTTTTAAGCTTAGATGATAATCAAAAAGGAAAATAATCACTCTTTTATATCTTCCACAAAAAAATAGATAGACCACGAAGCACACCTACAAATTTAAATTTGAACAATGATAATGGGTGGGAAATATTCCACATTAAAGTTATGGTGCCAAAAATAAACTATTGGAAATAATATGACATGTGTTGGGAAGTTAGGAGTAGAAGGAAAATGTAAGAAGATATACCACGGATAAGAGGTCAGCCATACCAATAGACACATACTATAGGTTGGGGTGATGGGGTTCAAAAAATGACCATGATGACGAGGAAAAGTTTGAAAGTCTAACAATATAATGGTGGGTTGAGGGGAAAATAGAAGGAATGATAGTATTGAGAAGTCCAAATTGTAATAGGAAGAGTGGAAGAGTAGAGTTTGAAGAAAATGTATACTTAGGAATGTAAAACACATAATAGATGGAAATAAGGAAGAAAAAAGTATAGACCTAATATGTATAGGCTTAGATTGACTAGAAATGACATGACATGGACAATATCAAGTAATTGTTAGATTAAAATAAAGTGCACAAGGTGATAACAAAAGCTTATGGATATACATAGGGTTTCCATGATTGTTAAAATTGAAATTTAAAAGAAAGCATATAAGAATAATTTAACACTTATAGTGCTAAGGATGCTAATACAAGGGCACACACAAATATATAGGGGAACACAATCAAAATACTTGTAGAATAATTTAATGGGTCCCATTGAATTAATGTGGATTGATCAAAGCAAAAAGCATAACAAAAAAATTAGAATTTTTTAGCAAATTTAGAGGGTAGGGCCAACATAATTAATGGTGTTCTTGAAAGTAAATTCAATGGATTAGATAAAAATCACTTTGCATAAGTTACCTAAAATCCTATGTTGGAGTATAAATATTTTGAGGTTGAATCCATGGCTCTAGGTCTCTTTTGTAGGTGTGGATCTATCTTATAGTCCACAAATTTAATTTGAATCTTGTACTTCTCTTCTTTAATTAACTCAATTATCTAATCCTTGCTACTCATTATGGGCTTGTGATTTTTAGAAATACCTTAGGGTTGTTGTCAAATCATTATGAGTAGGTTCTCCTAGGTCAATCCACTAGAATGGTTGGGTTTATGACCTTGGAACATGTTGGAAAATAGAAGGTAAGTGTGAAAATATCCTAAGATGTGAATTCTAACATTAGATATATTCATTTTAGTTTTCCAACTAGGTTTTTCTAACATGATTTTTGTATGCTCTAAAAATTTAATCAATTATTAGATGATGCTAGGATGATAAATGGACTCTTATCAAATGTCTTTATATACCACTACATATTAAAACATGAATCAAATTAGATCATGGTGAGAATGAAACATTATTGTAAATGCAAAAAATTAGTGTCTAGACATTAAAGATAAGATTATGTATAATAAATAAGTAAAATATGAAAATACATATAAATGGATAAAAGCAACATATAGAAAAATAAACCTAATATCACAAAAAATTATATTACTTTATCATTATATAATTATATAAAACCATTCTAACAATAAAGATAGAGCATTAAAAGTCTTTAAAGTAAGATATTTTAAAAATAATTGTAAAAATAAGAGAACCATAGCAAACAAAATTATCATCCTCTAACAAAATCCCTATATTTCTAAAAGGACACATTTTTAGTGCGTGGAAGTATTGTCATTTCAAGTGTAAAATAAGGTTTATCCACAATGACCAAAAATATGGAGTTATTCAGTGGATTGACATGGAAGATTGAATCATTTAGAGTTTTCTAATTAGTAAGTAGTTAAGCCATGGGAATTTTTTCATTATTTTACAAAATATTTTAGTTTAGTTACATATATTAATAATACATATCTCTAATTTTTGAGTTATAGTTATTTATTATTAGTAATAAATATGTTATGTAATTTATTTATTTTTTCTTTTTAAATTTGAAATATATATATATATATATATTTCATTTATATTTATATGTTTGAGAATTTAAGTAGATAAGATTATTTTAAATGTAATTTCAATTGTATAAATAGTATGATATCTATTAAAAAAATTTATATTGTCTGAAATTTATATAATTTTATTTGCATTTATTCTTAAAATTAGCTTTGATTTCTAGATAACTCATTTCTTATATAAGTTGAAGAGTGTGATTACAAAATTTTCTCAAGTTAGTTGTACAATTTATATAAATGAAATTAGAAGTTTTATAGCTTGAAGCATAAAATATCTTACTTGCATCTTTGGCATTGTATTTAAGGACATACTCTAATTCATTTAAACATCTATTGATAAATAATGTAGAGCACATTAAATGAACATCTCTTCATTACATCAAGAAGCATCAAAATATTATAATTTGACATCAACACTACATCAACATTTTAAGATATATTACAAAATTGTTTATTGTCTTTGACCTTTGTATAAACTCATTAAATTATTATTTAAAAATTTGGAAAAAAAATTATTTTGACAAACTTATTTATCCACATCACCATTTTAAAATAAATTACATAAATTAAGATGATCAATAATAATAAAACTTATTATGGGGTTGACCCCGCAGTGCAACGGTTAAGTTGTAAGGGCAACAACTAGGTTGTCTAAGGTTTGGATCCCACAATAGATAGTGGGATTGCCATAAGGAGAAAGTGATAGTGGGGTCAACAAAGGCAGTAGCAACAATAGATATGGTAGTGGCGGTAGTGGATATGGTGGTGCAACAATGGATATGATGGTAGTGGCAGTGGTGGTTATGGTGGTGGCAGTTAATTTGTTGTGTTCAGGGGATTCACCTAAGGCACGACCCACTATGAGCTGAGATGTGTGCAATCCATTGAAAGATGTTCAACAGGACTTAAGCACGGACACAACTACTCCCACCAAATTAGCACTGACAGTGTAACGCCCCGTCGTGCGAGCCCCAAAGGACAATTAAACAATAATTACTACACAATTTTTTTATTTTTTTTAAAAGTTAACATAACATACATGTAATACACATTAAGTCATAACATGAATTTCATTTAAGTAGATTCATTAACACATACATCCCTTGGGGTACACAAGGAGTCATTACGCGACTTAGATCCACACAACGACAATAAAGAATAAAATCCAAAAATATAATCCATAACAAATTAAACATTAACAAATATAACACATACATGATAAAGCATTGATAAAACACCATTCATGTATGTAAATGCAACATATACATGATTAACTCAACACATTGAATAACAACTGCCATTAGCCACATAAGGTTTAACGTTACATTACAATACAATGATCTAGAGGTACAATGATACAAAAGTGTTTCCAAACATAAATGGAAACCATACACAAGATAACATGATACAAATAAATAGATGAATACAAAGTATCATAACTGGCTCCAAGACAAATACAATTCTAGAGTCGCTACAACAGCACCAATCCGCACCTCTCAATCCTTGACTGGGGACCCAATGGGGTGCTTAGCACGTTCCACCCGACCACATGGGTTCAAAGAGCCACCCCCGGTGCTAAGGAGATGACAAGAAAGAGTCTTCAACCAAGAACATCCAAACACGGAACCACAAGACTCAACAACATATGAAAGTATCATAAAACTCAAGGATTACAATGACTTAATCAACAACATCCAAGAGTCATCAAAATAACTTAAAATCATAAATCTCATCACATAAATCAAAGCAATGACCAGTAAACAAGTAACCAAAGGATGATCATATGATCATGAAACACTTCCAAATCAAACTGAAATAACAAACATAATACAATTCCAAATTGCAATTAAACAATACAATAACATCATATCATAGCACCATAAGAGTACAAGGACATAAGTCAAATATCAATGAGATCATACAAGATCACAAAGTACACCAAAGATATATCAAGGCAATACTCCATAAATCAATATAAGTCCATTCAACCATAATCTAAACCAACTCCCATAACATACTTCCAGAGGAACACAATAAAGTAAAACACTTGGGCAACTAGGGGAGAGTGTCATCGCATAGTCCTACATGGGCTATCCTGTGCTCTTCCTCCCAACTAGAGGTTCCAGTCCCATCTATGGCTATCATGTGCCCTTCCTCCCAACTGGAGGCACCGGTCCATAGGGTGACTCATGCGAAGCCGTAAACCTCTTGTGAAGACGAGGTCACGACCTTGCTGACCACGGCCTTCTCAGCCTTCCATTAGTCTGCGGAAGCACTAATGAAGACGAGGCATCCATTTTTTTAAATCTTATAATGATATTACTACCCAACCCTCCTAAGTTAATTATTAGGTTTTCACTTGATTACTAACTCACTCGTGGGTTATCCTGTGCCCTTCCCCTTAAACGGGGCGCCGGCCCCCACGAGGAGCCACTCTCCCTAGAGACTCAACAACATCAAACCAAAAACCAAGGGTTGTACAACATAACAGAAAAGCGTGTGAGGCATTACCCATCTCGCTATAAACACACAATCAAAGTTTCAACAGTTCTTATACAACCCTTTCAAAATCATGATACCAAAACACTTGCCACATCAAGGGCACATAAAGAGAGAACATTAACTGACAACCATCTCAAGCCTCTGGAAGCCAAAAAGAATGAAAACCCACAAACAAGGGTAAAATGAAGCAACACAAGTTTTTTCCAAATAATTCCAACACAAGGATAAAATTTTTCTCAAATATGAGATTAACTCCGAAAAGCCATAAAAAAGGAAGATTCATCAAGACCCATCCACAAATCAACAATGGTGTCACCTCAAATAGGGAAACGCAAAAGAAAATCAACCTTTAATTCAACAAAATCACTTAATAAAACCAAAAGCCACCAACTAGGTATCCCATGGAAGACCTCAATTTTCTCCTCACAAGAGCCCCTTACAGTAGCACACAAATCACCTTCATAAAATCAGCAACATGGCAATGACAACAAATATCTATTCGCATTCCCAATTAAAAGAAACCAACCTACCTAATGACCAAAACAATTACCATCTCAAGATTCTAAATAAGTATCCATATAAGAACAACATTTATTAGAAACTCGGATCGTCATAAAGTTATCCCCTAATTAACAATCCAAGGGAAATGATTAAGAAGGAAGTCTCAATTCAAGAACAATTTATTTCCAACATTTATGCAAATTTATAAAACTACCAAAATAAAGACAAATAGAGTTTACAACAATACTTAACCATGACGAAAGGTGCCAATTAATTCTAATATACACAATTCCACTAATAAAGAGTTCAATATAACCACCCATTACAAGATTACCAAATGCAACCATATAACTAAACTCTCCAAGGATCCAAAATATAAATAAACCATTTCCCACTAACATTGCTCCCCTAATTAATCAGTTTACAAATCAATTTCACTAACCAACTATAAGGTACTATAATTACTAACCTTTTAATCATTCCATCCTATCTATTACACAAAACTTCATGACCAACTATATTTTGTTTCATCAATTCCTAACTAGATATCTCTAATTTCCTTTATAAGAATAAAACCAACTATAACTTAATTTCCAAATTTAGTAGATCTAAACTCCTACATAACTAACCTAGTGAGTTAACCTTTCCTTAAGCAATTTTCCAATTTTTTTTTTCCAAAGCTACATCACCCAATATTCAAGAATACTCATTTATATTCAAAATAAATAGCTAGAACTACTTTTCCTCACCTATATCTACCCAGAGAGAAACTCATTGAAAGCAATAAAGGAAAGGTTTATCTTAAAGGATGTCGTCCCTTACAAATTTAAATAGAACTAAATTAACTAGGAGAAATAAATTGATATTCCTTGTTAAACTATCATCAAAGATATTTATTAAAAGACCAACACATACTTTTCTAACATATAATTATGCATTTACCCAATTTTCTTTTACATACTTAACATATAAATATTCATAAAATCAAAACACATAGAATTCGTTTCTTCCTATAACTATAATTTCCAAATATACTTATACAGTTATATCATTATAAAGGAGCTGTAATTTTTTTTTACAAAACCTTGATAAAACAACCTAAAAATATATTATAGAAATGACAGATTACGAAATGGCAATAAATATACAAGAAAGGAAAACATCCCAATCTTTTGGAGGAGTACAAAAGTTGACAATGAAATCAGAGAGATTATTTAATTTACTACACCTTGCAAGTCTAAAAGTTGCAGCTGTGATGAGTTGCCAATGGTTTCAGGGAGACTATTAATTCTACACAATGCCCCAACTCTAAAAGCTGTAACAGTGGTAGGTTGCTAAGAAAATTAGAAAGTGAATTTTGGAATTTGGAAATATCACCATCTACTCGCATTATTATCTAATCCCAAATGTTATCCACAAGATTGAAAGGAAAAAGACAGGTGAGGTGCAAATACGTGACTTAGAGCAGAGGAAATAATGTACAACTTTTTCTTTTCTAAACTAGACACTTTTCTGCTTGGTGGCGAGTTTCCAGAGACGCGCTTAAATTTGAAGTTGGAAGTTAAACTTCACCACGATCAAAGGAGAGCTCACTATTGTGTTAGTACATTGATAATATTTATTGTCAAGTGCTGCAACTGCGATAGATTGTCAGCAGCATCAAACAGATTATTTATTCCTTTAAACTTCCTATTATGCTCCAGTGCTGCAACTTAGATAGGTTGACAATGTTCTCATGGAGGACACTGGTGTTGCTAAATGAAATAATCTAAAAGGTAAGTTTACACTATAATGATACACACTAAAATATAATATCCAGAAATAACGAAGGGACATTCATTTACTCAAGCGTTGAAAGGTATACTGTGGAAGCAAAGACAAGGCACATAAACTATTTGACAGGATGTGTCCAGGAAATACACAGACAGAAACATGTATAAACTGTTTCCTAAAAGGACTCAAGAAATTGCATTTTCTAAAAAGCAGTGATTGTAGGTTAAGTACAAAATGGATCACACAAGGAAGCTCTCAAAAACCCTAAATAAAAAAATGTAATATGGAACACACCCTAACATTGCAAGCCTTTCTTGTGCCCTAGGCGTATGAATTCATGCTAGTTAAGAGAATGAGAGTTGCACATACCTCACATATAAGTCACCCCCTTTGCATCACGTATATAGTGTGTCAGAAGGTATGCATCATTCACCCTCACGCCCATGTTGGCTATCTTGGAAGCTTCCCTAGCCTCCTTGTTCCTCTGACGCTGAAGAATTCCCCTAGGGCTTCTAGTCCTTGTGTTTTTTTTATCGTTCATTTAAATCTCTTTCGATGAGAGCTCCCAACACAAGCATCTAAGATGAGTGAAGACCTGAATCCCCAAATCAAACCTACATTTCGCTACTTCCCAAAACAAAGTTGTTTTCTTTTACAAGCTAATTCGCAGAGCCAAAAAGTTTTCTCTTTTCTTTCCTCGCCCAAAATTACTCTCCCCCCCGAGTTGTCTCTTCCAATTCTAATTTATGAGTTTCCATGATTGAAATCTCTGCCTGGGAGGTGGTGAAACAGAGGAAGATCAAGCATCTATCATCTTTTCCAGCTTTTCTTGCCATTTCCTCTTCCCAAAATCTTATCACGATGCTTTATTATTATTTAATTATTTAGCAATAAACTATTCTTTTTTTCCATTTTTCAATTGATTTCTTTGCTTTAATCCTTATTCAATCTTGAGTTCAAATTTTTAAATGTTTTATCTACGTTAATATTTTCTCAATTTTAAATTTCTTAATTAAATTCACTCATTAGACAATAATTATTTTTATTAAATTCATTTACTTACAATTATATTTCTTTCATCTTAAAATAAGAAATTTTCAATGATAATACAATTAACATTTATTATTAAATCTAGCTCTTTACTTGATCCCAAACCAAATCAAGGGACCTTAAAAATTAGATTAATTTGATAAATTACATCTAGTCATAATATTAGTGATATTGTCTAACATAAAAAAAAATCAAATTAAATAATGCAATCCCAAAATCCTCATGGCTTAGCAAATCACCAACCACACGTAACAAGCGAAAATGACATGACCACCAAACAACCAACTTCCTAAATTTCAAGAATGACCAAAACGGAGGGGCATTACAGACAATATCAAATACCGAAAGCTCTTCTTTTTAGTATGGTTTCCAGCTTTTGAGGGCGCATCAGATACCGAAAAGTTCTACTTTTTAGTATGCTTGTGACTCGGTCATAGTTTTCTTGTGAGAGTTTTGACCAGGGTTGCCTAGATTGGATATCTGTTCAGTTGGGCATCCATTCAGGACTGCATCAATCAAGAAACTCTTGTTTGAACTGGTTGACGACACTTCTTCCCCACCATGGCTGCCAACACCACAATCCAAATCCCTCTCAATACGAAAAATATTAATACTGATCGAAATTATGAGTTTTTCTAACACCTAGAAATTCCATGAGCTGCATTGCTTGAATTTTTAGCTGCAATCAAAGTGCCTCTAGAAAATATAATGAATCTCTTTAAAGATTATATTTTCAAGGTCTTTATCAATGTGTGGAAAATATGGAAATTGAAAATTTTGTAGAAGTAATTGAATTAAAAATGTTTTATACGTAATTGTATTGAAAATTTTGTAGAAGTAATTGAATGATAAAGATGTTGCATATGTAATTGTATTAATCAATTTGAATTGAATTAATGTCTTTCTCACGGCTTATCATATAAGATTTTTTTATATTTTTTTTCTAGAAATAAATTAATGATAGAAAATATCAATGATATTGATCGAAATTTTAAATATTTTGAAATTTTCACACAATATGTGTTTATCTTTTTTGAAAAATTAAATCATTTATGTTGGTTATATTATAAGAAATGACTTTGACACAAAGTATAAATAAATATATAAAATGTTACAATAGTTATAGTCATTGTTTGAGATTTATATATATATTTTTTTCAAGATAAAATAGTAAATATAATATAAGAATTACTTTTTTATTTGTTTACATTTTGAAGCAATATAAAATGCTCAATCACTTTTTTTTGGAAATATCATTTGTTTAATGTTTAAAATATGTAGATGCATCAAGTTTTAAATGGATACTTGAACACTAAAGATTTATTGTCAATAAAATTAAAAATTTGGAAAAAGTTTTTTAAGTGCTTGTTTTGTTTTTTCTTGCTTAATTAGTGTTGTAGTAAATTAATCATCATTAATTTACTCTAGTGCTTAATGCAAACTTTGGAAAATGTCATCTAGTTCTGATTGCGAGTGTTATTGCATTAATTATGCATTTCAATCAGTCATGTGCTTTATTCTTTGTGTTTCACACAAGATAAAGTCACTTAACTAATTGAAACATTATGTTATCTCACTCCTCTCTTAGTCAAAACTCCATCATTTAGGGTCTCATATTGAGTTTGCCTAAGTCTACATAAGGATATTCAATCCTTCATTATAATCATTTAATAATCAATTATCATTATTGTTTCACATATTTTGTTGTGTAATTTCTCATTCATGTGTGATAGGTTTCTCTTTAGAATATCATCCAAGGTTTGTGGGATCTCAATCACGGATTCTTTTATGGTATCAGAGCTCCATATTTGAAGATCCTTGTTCACTTTTTTGAGGAATTCTTTGCATAAGTAATATAGAAATCAGAGTCTTGCAAAGACATTTTCAATCCATAGATGATCGACATGGTTTGGAGTGTGGAGGTCAACTTTGGTGTGAAGCATAGGCACTTGTTGAGCATTGTGAAGACACCCAATCGACCTCATTTTTGTACATAGTCAACCATTCATTTGCAGGCACGTTTGGTGCAGATACCACATGCTCTTCCTTTGGTAGGCCGCATGATTTTCCTTTTGTAGGTTGTGCCTCACGATTTAAAGGTGTGCAATAATTTGGGGGCCCAATTTGAGTTTTTCATGTTGTGTGGCTAAGCAAAGCTCCCTCACAACTGTACCCAGGCCTAGACTTAGATTCACAGGAATTTTGATAGGCTGCATCCTACATTTTGGAGGAGATACTAGCAAGCCATAAGAAAATTGCCTTGATTAGTGAATAGAGAGGCGTGGTGTAAACTAAGACTGCTACAATATGTGGCACACTTTGCAATAAGAGAATTGCACATTGCAATATCTATTAATTACAATTTCTCTCTTGATTTGGGGTTGCTACCTACAATTTTCCATTCATTACTTGATTGGTCTCCCCTGTTTTGTTGATGTGACCCCTTGTTTTGACTTATGCGATTCATAATTTTTGCAGTTGTTAAAGTCATAAATTTGTGTTTAGCGTTCGAATTGTTGTTGTCAAAGTCAATTTACAACTCATGAAGAAGTTGATTTGCAACTTGTGAAGACTAGTAGGAAGGCACCATTGGTAATTTATTGGCAAATTTCTATGAAGATTTTCACCAAAATGGAGGTAGATGTAAACCTTTGTTTCTAGATGCATGCATGTTTCTTTCCCTTTTTGTTTGCATGCTCCTTGCTTTCTTCCTTGCTGATTCTTTAAACATTGTATGTGCTTTGTGAGCACCACATGATAAAGATTTGTGAAAATTTGGAGCTTTGTAAAAATTGAACTTATATAAAGTTCCATATGGGGGTTTCTACTTAAGCATATAGTATAAGTTTCTTTCATTTTTCTTCCAAATAAATAAACTTAGAATATTAAAAGTTGCTAATTAACTATCAAGCTACACACTGTTCCTCCAATTGACAACCAAAAGTCTTCTTCTATTCTAAGTTCGTACCTACATGAGATTCCAGAGTCGCATCCTCATGTGCTTCCAGAGTTTCTTTCTAGCAGGACAATATTGAGCATTGGATAAACAATGGAATCATCCCTAATGGAGGGAATCTCTACAGTCCTTCAACAGTTGCAACTTTCTTCTTTAGTTTGAGTAATTTGTTAGGATTTTTTCCACCTGGATTTTCTCCTTTCCTCTTTGTTGAAAAGCACATCATCACTATTGGCTCACCATCTTCATCACCTTTGCAACTCTTTCTCTATCTATCTTCACAAGATCTTGGATTGACATCATCACTTTATGACATGTAGACACATGAGTAGTTTTCAGAGGCACACATCATTTGTATTTGGATTCCAAAATCACCCATTCTTTTGGTTTGGATTCTCCATTCACCAATTGATCATTTTCTTCCTAAAGGGAGAAATGTTATTTGCAGGTAGTGGATCTTATTCTGTCTTCAGGTGTTCATCATTGGCATGGGAACTCTTTCTTTATGGGGGTGATTCATATCTTCATTTTATCTCTCCTATCGAGGGGGACATGCATTGTACTTTCATTCTTTTCCTTCATCAATTTTTTCTTCTCCTCAGTTTTCATTCAGGGAGTTTTGGAGTAAATTAATTATCATTAATTTATTCTAGTGCTTAACTCAAACTTAGGAAAAGATCATCTAGTTCTAATTGTGAGTGTTATTGCATTAATTATGCAATTCAATTAGTCATGTGCTTTATTCTCTATGTTGCGCACATGATAAAGTCACTTAACTGATTGAAACATTATGTTATCTCACTCCTCTCTCAGTCAGAATTCCATCATTCAGGGTCTCATGTTGAGTTCACTTGAGTCTACATAAGGATATTCAATCCTTCATTGTAATCATCCAATAATCAATAATTATTATTGTTTCACATATTTTGTTATGTAATTTTTGCTTCATGTCTAATAGGTTTCTCTTCAGAATATCATCCATGGCTTGTGGGATCTCAATCATGGATTCTTTCAAATAGTTACTAATAAGTTGGTTCTGAACCAATATTCATAATTGTTTCATTCGAAACTATTTACTTCTCTTATTTGTATAAATTCCCTACTATACATCAATAAAAAATACTCTCAATCCTTCTTATTTTCATAACAACTAGTATCATAGCCTCCTCTCATTCATTGTGGTTATGATTTGGCTTGATGTGATGTAAATTAGCTGGTGAAGTAGTTGATTGTTGTGCCTAGCCTGAATATCAATGGAGCATTTTCTGTGCTTGTACGCTACTTACAAATCTTGAAGCAGTTTTAGGAGGTCAATAGATTTGTGTTGAAATCTTCTATGAGAGGCATACACGCAAAGGGAGATCAAGGTGGAGGTCAGTGGATTGGAGTCTTCCAATCTAGTTTTCTATGTCTGCACTTTAATGTTCTAAAGTAGAATCAAGTATTTAATGTTGTTCGTGCATTCTATTCTGTTTTGAAGGATCTGTAGTGTAGAAGATCAAGGGATTTAAGTATAGGAGAAAATATAAATGAATTTACAATTTAGAGTGAAGAAATGTGGAGATAGGGCTTCATTGAATCATAACGAATGTTCTTCCATGGTGTGCCCATTGTATTTTATTGATCCTATAATTTGTGCTAGTTTGTTCCTAGACTTTTCATATACTACTACTCACTGCCATAGAGATCACTATTGCTCACTTTAATTTTTTTTTGAATTTAGAACATCTAGTTTCAATAGAGGGGAGATTAATTTAAATGATATATCACTATGGAGATTGTATTAGCTAAATTAGATAAGTATTCTAGTTTCAATTTTCATACTTGGAAAATCAAAACTCATGTAATTAATGAAGAAGGATTTATGAGGAATAGTGAGTGGAAAAGAAACAACACCTATAGAGGTAACTAAGTTATTATAATGGAACAATAGAGATGATAAAGCCAATGCTATTATTAGTCTTGCTCTTTCTAATTCACAATTACATCATATAGATCTGGATAAATCATCAATAGAAATTTGGGATAATCTCAATAAACTGTTTGGAGCAAAGGCATTAAATGCATAATTTTCTCTAAAACTTCAATTGTTTAGGATGAAAATGGAAAGTGGAATCATAATGTCAGGTCATATAAGTAGCTTGAGGTCTCTCATCAGAGAATTAGTAGAAGTTTAGGCTCCAGTAGATGATGAAGATGCTAAAGCTATTTTGTTAAACAAATTGCCTACAAAATATAATAATGCTGTGTTTACACTCAACCAAATAACCTCTCAAAATTTAGAAGATATGATTTCAGCTCTTTTAGCAAAAGAAAAGAGAACAAATGCAGAAGATTCAAAAGATGTTTCTCAACTAGAGAATGCATTATATGTTTGAAACCATAATAAAAGATCAAGTACAAGCAATGATGAAATTAAAAGTTATTAATATAAGAAAAAAGGTCACATAGGTTGGTCTTATAAAACTTTAGCTAGAGATATTCTTAAAGAAAAACTCAAAGATACAACCAATGAAGGTAACATTGCTTGCATTAAGAATGAGCATTCATCAAATGATGAAGCTACTATTTATGACTCTCTTAGTGATCTTCAAGAGGTACTATAAGCCTTCACTTTACTGGATTCTAGTGACATTGGAGGATGGGGAATTTCCATCATCTCAAGTTAGCTTCTTGAATTGAGATGATGCTTTACATAAGAAGTTTTATTGGTTTTAGTTTCTTGTTTTTCCTTATTGTTGCTAATAGATTTGAAGATACATGTATTGTGAAGTTTGTTTCTGGAGATAGATAAAAGTGTTTGGTGTAGAGCTCAATATGGATGGTTGTCCAGTGAGCACCCAAGGTTGTGATTCAGGAGTTCATGGTAGGAAGAACTCAAGAATTCAGCTAGGGGCTACACCTTTTCGAGAGTCATGAGACAGCTTGATGGAGTTCCACCTGATCCAAAATTTGTTTCTTCAAGGAAGATCTTTACAAGGATGTATAAACATTTTGTAATCAACAAATTTTGTTGTGTAAGGCTTAACGGGGGGTCCCTTGACAAAGTGAATAAGGGATTTTAGGGAATACAGTTGTAGGAACAATGTAATAAGGGGGGAATGTTAGATAATTATTACATTGTTTGGTTAATAGAGTAGGTATATACAATTATCTTTGTAACTGTTTCATTCAAAACCGTTTACTTCTCTTATTTTTATAAATTCTCTACTATGCATCACTAAAAAAATACTCTCCATCCTTATTTTCATAATAAAATAAAATAAAAAAAAAACATCCTCTTTAAATAAAATTCAATCTTCCTAAAATGAACATGTAAAATATTTAACTTTATAAATTTTAAAAATTATTTCTTGTGATCAAGATTGACTAAAATGTTTTGTGTGTTATGGACAGATTGACTTAAAAAATATTGCAAAATTGTTCATTGTCTTTGACCTCTATATAAACTCATTAAATTAATATTCTAAAAATTTGAAGAAAAAAATAGGTTTTTGTTTGACAAACTTATTTATTGACATCAATATTTTTATATAAATTACATAAATTAAAAAGATAATAATAATTAAAATTATTATATATTTTTTAGATGATTAAGAAGTTAGTTTGAATATGTCTTATATTTTTGCAAAGGACATATAGATCATTGAAGTATTTTCAGATTCCCAAATTTATTCAATATTTAATTGTCCCACAAATTCTAGCTGCATATGATTGGCCTTGTCCTTGTTAATCTATTTAATTCTTTTTTGCAGACTATATAAACTAGCGCTTGCACCTCAACAAGGTGCAATGGTTACACCGATAGTAGGATATACTCTGGCAATATATTGAAGGGCAGCGGAAAAAATCACAAAAAAATGTAAATTGCTTTTCTTAAGACTAACAATTTATAGCAAAAGTCAATTGATGATGAGATTCCTTGATGATGGGATGCCAGAAGATTTGAAAATGAACAAATGGAACTTTATTTAAGTCGGTATGCTATGAAAATGAACAAATGGAACTTTATTTAAATCGGTATGCTATGCTAAATGGTTTCACAACATAATGTAACATACCTTAACATAATGTACAGTTGTTGTTGGTTAATGATATACCTTCTAACCGAATGTAACATAATGGAAAAGTGCATGTTGTAGGAAAATAATTTTATAATAAAAAAAACTATTTTATGATACATGAAAATCACTAATTCAAGAGATTGGTTACGTATAATACAATTGTTGGTGTTTGATGATGAGGTTCCATGATATATGCCATTTTTCTTCAAGACCTACAAAACAAAAGCAATGATATGGTTAGATGTGCTGACTAAGTGTCAAATTATGGCAAAAAAATTGTAGCTTAAGTAAATAGCCAAAATACATAATTATGTAAGAGGGAAATCAGAAATATTTAAGCACTAATTTATTTTTGAGTTGCATAATGATTTCTACATATTTAATTTATAGTACTACTATTATTAGGAAAAAAATTTCCCAATGTATGAATAAAATTACCATAAGAAGTTGAATATATAAGAAGTTGAAAATTTATAGTTGAGGGAAATCAATAACATTTTAGTTGCTCAACAATGCATAGTATCTATTACTCACGATAAGCAAAACATACAAGAGTGTATTATTTAAAAGAAATGATTTCCAAAGGTAGATTCTAAATGTTGATGCTACTTATTTATTAACCCAAGATTTTTGTAAAAGATATTTTTACTCTTCCTTTCATTTTGAAAAGGATTGTTTATTTTCCTTTTCAAGAACAAAACAATTACCGCACATTGAGTGCATATGTGTAGTCAAGCCACCGTGATTGGACTAACAAGATCCTAATCAGATAGGGTTCAATTTTTACAGCTTATAGGCTAACTTTTAACATGCAAAATAAAATGAAGCAATATAGAGTTAGATGTCGATGGCATCAGTAAGAATCATATATGCATTAGGAAATCCTCAAAGTTGTCATTGAATAACTTGTTTTTCTACAGAAACCCTTCCATCTACATTTCACCTAGGTAGCATGGATTCTATGGCATACATTTCTTTCCTAGTGTTTTTTAGCATGGATTCTATGGCATACATTTTAATTATCCTTAATCTCCCTTTAAGAAAACACTGACCAAATCTGGGTGACTCTATGAAATGCAAAGGATAATTAAAATGACTTTAATGGATAATAGATAACTTAAATTTTTTTATATCATCAGACCATAAATCACCAGTAATATCAATATAGTAAATAACACAATGATCATCCAATTTATAATCACAAATATGTTTGTGTTGGTTCCTATTTCTGATATACCCCAATTGTAGTTGTTCAAAGAAAGTGATATTATCTTATGCCTTCTCTTGATCATCTCTTAGAAAATAATATCCTTAGGACAATTTGAATGAATCCTTTCTGGAAATGGGATATCTAAGAAGGTGCCACACCAAGAAGATTTATTATGCTAGCCCTTCCTTTGCTATTCATAAAGGCTTAATTCTCAAATATAGAAATAGTGGTGTATTCAAATCCCACAAGGCATTGATGTAGTCAATTGCTCAAACTCCATGAGGCATTGAAACATTGGCATATTCAAATCCCACAAGGCATTGATGTAGTCAATTGCTCAAACTCCATTTTACATATTAGGCAAAGACAACCATTTAAAAAAAAAAATTTAAACCACAACATGAAAACCACTAATAGTTGATAGCCATGCATTAGCATGGCATGTAAACTATACACATTGAATTGGTGCCTTATGCAACTTTGTTGCAGATGTGCTCCTCGGGAAGGAGGAGGAAGGATAATGAGAGCGGTCATGTGGATATCCTTCATGTACACCCTAAGACGTAGCACGAATGTTTCTAACTTTAGGTTGGACTCGATATAAAGACTTGCACACTCTAATCTATTACCACCCACACCTCAAGATTAACATTATTATTTAATTACCATAAATTTCTATTAATTAAATTCAACAATAAGTCTTTAATAATTATCATCATTGATTGCTCACCAGAGAAATAATACTATTATTTAATCCTTGTTGTATATTTTCCTCATTATTTTCCAAAGGGAAATAATAATATTATTTCCACAATTTGAACATTTATGATATCCTCATTCTCCTTATTCCATTTTATCAAAATTAGTATTAATATTAATATCATATTCACTCATAGTTACTAATTTTCAACACCATATTTACTCATAGTTATAAATTTTGAACACCATATTTACTCACAGTTATTAATTTCCAACACCATATTTACTCATAATTATTTATTTTCAACACCATATTTACTCATAGTTATTCTATTTCTATGTAACTTATGCTATTAAAAGAGTTAAAGCGGTAAAATCTATATCTTTACTTCAATGGTAATTATGATATTTGTACTTTCCAAAGATTACCTCCTTTTATTAAATATTTAACAACAATATAGTTGTTCGATCATTGAATAAAAAATAATAATAACATTATTGAGAATAAATCTAAATGTTGTTGAATATTTAACAATGTAGTTGTTTGATCATTAAATAAAAAAGAATAATAATATTATTAAGATTAAATTTAATTTTGAACAAAATACTACACTATTGTTAATTGATCATTGACCAACATTATCTTTATGGATATCTCATCAATGTTTATACTTTAAAATGATAACATTATTTAGATAAACTACTAATATTTCATTTAAGACTATTTCTAGTATTATAATCATGTTAACCTCTATTGCTAAAATAACAATTAAAACTCATGATTTACATTAATATTTTTATTGCCTTGATTATTATTTTATATACTGGAGTTTCCCATGATATCATGATTTCTTCTTAAAATTGATAATATAATATTATACTAAATATTAAATGTAACAATATTAGTGATATAAGTATCATTTTTAATATTTGATTATTATACTCTAAATTTGTAATATAATATCATGCCCATTATTATCACTAATTTTATTAGTGATGTAGATAATAAAATTTAGATTACATTTAACATTAGTATCCAATCTAATAACTCAAATCTAAATAAAAATATTCATATTAATAAAATACTAATATTATTAATTTTACTCATATCAATAGTATCAATATTAACAATATTTTTTATTATCTGGACAAAAGCCACACCAAAATAATAATAATAATAATAATAATAATATAATTTAACAATATTATAACCAAATATTGATCAATGACAGTTAATATTTTATTTGCTAGATCTTCTTTCAAACAACGGTAATTAATTTCATTGATAAAAAAAACGGCAGATTAATTCTGTAAATTACTTGTTCACCTCAATCTTTCAGATCTAATCCCACTATATGAACTCTTTACCAACATCTTTTTTTATTTTTATCGCCTAAAGTCCATACTCTTTGCTACATACGTTCTCTTTATTTAAAAATAAAATAAAATCAGTGAGATAATTAGCCAATCTCACTATAACCCGTTATATCTGGTGTGCTTATCAAACCTTCTCTTTTATTTTCCTATATTTCCCATCATGCTTATCGGCTTTCTCATTTCCAACATTGGAATGGAATGATTGAGCGACATAATTCATGGGCTATGCTAGTGCATTAATTTTAGTAACTTCCAAGGTCAAACAATAAATAAATTTTCTATATAACTTTTAAACTCTTGTGCATCCTCAAACCTAAATAGGAATCCAGATTTATCACTTGTATTGCATTTGTTATAGGATAAACATGCCACGTACCCAACCGAGTCCTTCAGAGGCCATGTTTGGAAGATTAAGCTTTCTTATTTTTTCCTTTCTTAATTTATTTGGATTTAATTTCCTGTTGGAGTCCGCTGACCAATGCTATTTTAATTTAATTCTCTTTTATTCCATTCATGCCCTAACTCTCTTTGCTACACAGTGAGGAAGGAGGGCGGTGACCTGGAAGCGACATTAGAGAGGCATTTTAAGCTTCTTTCTCACTGCTCAAGTCGAACGTTTGGGTAAGGATAGTGTGAAGAAGGTAGCAGCGCCATGAGAGCGACTTTGAACTTAATCTGCTTCCCTTACCTGCTAAGATTCAGGCCACAATGCATTGATGAACATCAGGGGATGGCATAGCTCTTTTCTTTAAAGCAAAGATTATTCTTTCATTAATTCTGTATTTTTCTGTTGTTTTACTTAATGAGATTATTTTGTTTGCCCAGTAGCGCAGGTAAAGGAGGGAGCACATTTTAAAAACCTAGATTCCCTAATCCATGTTCAAACGTTTTCTATACATTGAGGATGATTCTGGTAGGTCCTCACATGTCTTAAGGCGTTGCAACTGGAATGTCTTATGTCTGAAAACACAAGAAAGAGCGCATCGCATCCTTATTCATCTATTTTTAAGTTTTTTTTTTTTTTTTTTTTTTTTTTTCTTTTTTTTTGAGTTTATTCAGCTTTCCGCTCCTTCCATTTCTTTAGCGGTCTAAGAAATGGGAGACCACCTATAAGGGAAATCATGCCATAGACATCACCTTACAACTAAGAAGAGCCTTAGAGGAAAAATTGTGGGAAAAACCTTTTGTTGAACCAGACTTAATCACAAAACCCATACACGAAGCCACAGAACCAAGCTTTCATTTAATAGAATTGTTTCAGAATGAAGTAAAACACAGCAGAAAAATGATATGGCCACCTACAGATTCCAGAAACTACAAAACAAAATCACAAAAACAATGGCCGGTAACTTACCTCAAGATTTTGCATAAATTGTATCAGGTTCAGATTCCACAACCTTTTCCAGCGTCCACTCTATCTCTCTACCTGCGCCAAAATGAGAGCTTTGAAACAGGGTATGGACATTGATCAAAGCATACATGCTATAGATAACTTGCCAAAGGTTGTAGTTGCAACTGCCCTAGTAGATATGTATGCAAAAATGTGGATGCATAGACAAGGCACAAGGATAGTATGCCTCCGAGTAATGTGTTCTCATGGAATGCAATAATTGCGGGATGCACAAAATGGATTTGTTGAAAAGCTTTAGGAATTTCAAGCAAATGCAATTGATAGGTATAAAGTCGAACTCCACAGCTTTTGCCAGCGTCCTCCTGCCTATGTCGAAATGGGTGCTAGGGAGTCCGGTATGGGCAACCTGCAAACTCCCCTCCTTTCACGTGAAGACTACTGGAAAATGGATGCGGTGCCATCCCTAATTAATGGCCATGCCGGGTAAATTTGTAGTGGACTGTACATCGTACGCTGTGGATTTCCCACCGGAATAGTCCACTGGCATCAGACAGTAGATGATTCCAATGGGATTTCCCACCTATAATAGCCTATTGGCTAAACAAGAGTAGCAACGTCTGCTACCGAGCTAGGATAGAGGACTCCAGCAGGAAGAACTGCCTTGCAGTTCCCAAAATTAGTAGCAGCGACGTGGGTGTTGTGGAAATCGATGTGCCCGTCCAAATCGAGCATTGTACGAGGCAGACACCCCTTACACACAGGCAAATCACATACAAGATTGTGCAGTTAATAAGCATGGCACCCCCCTACTCACCCCCATACTTCCGTCCACCATCCCACGTGAATGGAGTAAATGCAGTAAGTACTGGCAGGAAAACTTCTTGGCATCAGACAGGAGACGATTCCGGTCGATTTCACCCATAATAGCCTACAATCCGGCAGGGAGAGTCCTGAAAAAGTTTCCAACATCAGATAGTAAGACTTTTCCGGTGGAATTCCCACCTATAATAGCCTATCGGCTAATAAGACTAGCAAAAAGTCGACTTTTAACCATCGTAAAAAACTGTGGATTACACAGAACATACCAACAAAATATTGTTCACGAGATCAAACAGTCTGAAAATGATTTGTGCAACTCACTCGTGTAACATTTTGAAAAACTGTTCTAATAGAAGCAATAATAGTCTTCTGAAAATGAGGAGCTCATTCTCCTGGCTGTCAACTCTAAAGCTCCGTGAACGTTACGCAAAAACATCTCTCACCGTGTATTACACTAAGTAGACAACACCCATTATAAATAGGGGTAGCAAGTGGAGGAGATTAAACACACAATGCAAATCATGGCTATACAAAGTAGTAAGAGCAAGACCTCCTCGTTCTCTTCAGCATGTGCACTGCTTATTTTATTAGTGTCGGTGGACGTGGGAGTCTGTCAAACTGGCAGAGTGGGTTCTATAGTTTCTTCTGATGTTTTTAACTCTATAGTTGGAGGAGCTGCAAGTGGGTGTGCAGGAAATGGGTTTTATAATTATGATCCCTTTATTAATGCTGCTAATGCTTTCAATGGCTTTGGAACATCTGGGTCTTCTGATGTTAATAAGAGAGAAGTTGCTGCCTTTTTTGCTAATGCTGCCCATGAGACTGGAGGTAATACATGCTTCACACTATGATTTATTTTTGTGTTCTTTTCTATGTATTTTTATGTTCTTCTAGCAGTACTAAAAGGGGTTTTATAACAGGGTTTTGCTTCATCGAAGAGCAGAATACAGACAACAAATACTGCGATACCACCAACACTAAGTATCCCTGCAACCCCGACAAGAATTATCATGGCAGAGGCCCTCTGCAGCTCTCATGGTCAGTAACCATTTTCAATTCCTACATAATTAGTTTTCAAATTTTAATCTATTAAATATTATAACATTGCTCTTTTATAGCTAAGCTATGCTAATGTAAGGTGATGACAGGAACTATAACTACGGAGCAGCAGGAAACTACCTTCAATTTGATGGGTTGAACAATCCAGAGGTGGTGGGCACTGATTCGGCCATCTCATTTAAGACAGCGGTGTGGTTTTGGATGATGAATAGTATGTGTCATACAGCAATCACGTCTGACCAAGGATTCGGAGGCACCATTAGAGCTATCAACAGCATGGAATGCGACGGTGGAAATGATGCAACTGTTACCCGCAGAGTCAATTACTTCCAGAAGTTTTGCCAGCAACTCAACGTCGACCCAGGATCGAATCTTAGGTGTTAATTTACCTTTTTTTGCTCAGTATCACTAGTTCCTAGAATAAGGCAGCAATGCCTACAATGACAATAGCGTCCGTAGGTAGTTGCCAATTCACATCACCCCCATCTCCATACTTCAAAGTTTACTATACTTATAATACAGTAGATGTTCTGATTTCATACTAAGGTCAGTTATATACATATATTTGATGTTTAAACAAGTGCTCTCTTCTAATGAGAAAAACGTGCATGATAAATTCTGTGTTGAGAAGTATAAAGTTTGTCTTAAGTTATCTTTTCTTTTCTTAAAGTGACCTTTTCTTAGTTTGGGTGATAATTTTTATGGAATAAATAATTATAAGATTATTATTATCATTCAGTGTAATAATTAATATTATGTTTATTAATTTTAAAACTTAATTCTAATTAATAAAAATAAAATAATTATTCATTATTTTTTAGATAAATTCTAAAATTATTATTATCCATTTAATCATTAAATTAATATACATCTATAAAAAATATCATAACAATCCAATTTTATTGTATTTCCTTACAAATTTTGAAATTAGTTTTTAAAATAGAGTGAAACCGTATATGCATGTAAACAGATTTTAGTCATTTCTCTCAATTATCTACAGGAAAATCAAGGTAACACTATCAAACCATGTGGTAAGAAAAAGTCCAATGCAAATAGAAAAAAACAAACATAACAATATTATAGCACTCAAGCTTGAATAATTACTCACATTATCCATGATGCGTAGGACTAATTGAATATGCAACAAAAAAAGCTCAAATAAATCTTCAAATATTGAATCACTTCCTTTTGCTTGATTAAAATTCATCATAATATATTGCTTGTAGAATAATGGTGCAACAATTTATTCTTGTGACTATGGTTATTCCCCTTGGTAGGTGGCAATTAGAAATTTTCCTATTGTTAAGTATACAAAACCATAGATGTTCAATATTAAATTTAAAATAAAAATTGATTTAGTTGAGCTCCATCATGTACTTTAAACTAACACCTATCTACTTGATTGGGTTGTATTTGTTGGTAAACAAGGTGAAACAACAACAATAAATTCTTCTAAAATTGTATACAAATTTGGATTTTTATTTATTTATCATGGATTGCCATATGTTTAAAAAAATATGTGCAAAAAATCATCAATAAGAGATAAATCAGAAAACCAAGATAATATATTATTTATAGGGAGAAAACACTAACAATAAATAAACACAAGAACCAATGGATAAAAGGAATCTAATAGAAGATAATTTTAAAAAAAGAATAGAATATTTTAAAAAAATTAACTTATTCTCTCTTGGATTATCTTTTCGTCATTGGTTTGGCCTTGTACTACTCTTAATCACTATCCATACCAAATTTACTTTTGTATACTGGCAACTAATGGGCTTTCCTCCCTTGGATAAATTAATAAAATCCTAAGTATTAAAATTGTCTAAGGCCATCATCTCCTCCTTCATGGCCAAAAACCTATGTTCACCATCTTTTGAAGAGAAAGCCTCCTTAAAAGATCTAGGTTCATCATCAATACTCATCAAAGCAAGTACACAATAGAAATATAGTGGTCGATACCTATCAATTATGTTTCATTGTCTTATGTACCTTCACAAGGTAGTAGTAATGGGAGCTACCTATTCTTCTATGCACACATCTTGTACATCATCATTTGAACTCTTTAAACCATTTCTTCTTCTTTATATAATGATTCTTCTATATGTGCATCTTTTTCATTTTCTATATTTATTTTGAAGATAACTAATTTTGTTATTTTTATTCCTTTGGTTGTCCTTCAGTTGAATGAGATCTATAATATTTAAAAATCACAACTCCAAAAAAAAAAAATTGGGTTAAAGGATTCCAAAGCTTATAACCTTTAACATTCTCATGTAACCAATAAAGATATATTTTTTATCAACTAGATATAGTTTAGATGATTTTTCATGAGGCACATGAACATAAGTCTCACAATCAAATATCCTTAAATGTGAAACTCAAGGATTTTGTCTTGCCCATACTTCATAATGAGTTTTATGAACAAAAGCTAAACATGGAGATCAAGTAATCAAACAAAAAATAGTACTTACAACCTCTACCCAAAAGACCTAATCTAGTTGCATACCATTTAGCATAATTCTATATTTTTCCATTAAAGTTCAATTCATCCTTTCTACTACCCCATGTTTTTTAGGAGAAAAAGTGTAATATTTTCTCAAACAATACTTGCATGCTTATATAATTCATTAGATTCCATGAAATAATATTCCCAATCATTATCAAATATTAATAACTTTATCATATAATATGTTATTTTTTTACTAACACTTTAAACTCCATAAACTTAGTGGAAACTTAGGTTTAGAATGCATGAAATAAATCTAGGTATATCAAGAGACGTCATTAATAGATACATAATGTAATAAAAATATTTACCCATAGAATGAATATCCACTAGATCGAACACATTTGAATGAATGGATTATAATAATCTCTTAGTTCTACTAAATATTCCAACATGAAATTAATATTTATGTTATATTTTCTAAAAAAATGCTCTCAAAAATAATTTTATTAAAATAATAATAAAAAATATCATCAGCTTTTTTTTATCAATAATGTTCTTAAGACCTTTTTCACTTACGCGACCCAAACATTGTTGCCACAACATACATGCATTTTCAAATGTTGAACTATATTTAAAAAAATATAAAAAGTGGATTCATTAAGTCTAAATACATTCCCTATCTAAGATCCTTTAGAAATCACCAAATTCCCTCTTACCAACATGCAACTAGAGTTTCCAAATGTCACATGCACTCTAGAATCATTTATTTATTTAATACAAAAACTAAATTTCTTGTAATACCTTGAATATGTAAAACAAGATCAAGGGTTTTAACCCTTTTGCCAATGAAACATAATTGTAAATTTTCCTCACCAATAATTTATTTATCACTATTATCTCCTAGGAAAAAAAAAGGAATCATTATCACCATTATTATGGGAAATTTTCATTGAGGAATTTGAACCCTTTTTCCTTTTTCTATATTCCTTCTTCACTTGTCCCCTTTTAACATAGTTTTAATACTTTACTCTTCTTTTCCCTTGGGATTTAGAATGTCCTTTAGACTTATATATGTAATTCTTCTTATCCCCTTTAAGGGTATGTGCAAGATTATGATGGGCCAAAAAGTGGCAATATGATGGGTATGTGGCTAGCGACTATTTTCTTAACCAAAATTGATGAAACGAAAAGGGTTTTTAAAGGAGATTATCAGCTTTCCATTGATATAAATTATGCTTTACTTTGAATTTAATAAGTAATTATTATTCATTTTCTATTCAAATTATGACTAAAGTCCTGATTAATAGGCTGATTGAAAAACATCTATAGTTTTCAAATGGTATCATATTTTTTGAATCCAAAACATGTGTCACATTATATGCTTCACATACTATAGGATTAGAAAAAGAAAAATTGAATTTCATGACGTTTTGACGAAGTTAAGGTGGTTAGACATACAAGTTTTTATATTTTATATAAAGTTGTAATAAAAAATTCATAATTAATTATTTACTTGGAAATTTAAAAAAAAAAATACATAACATCTGGGCATGAGTCCTCTACTTATATATCTGAAATATTATAAAAAAATATTATCATTTTATTGTGGTTAGGGTGGTCAGACAAACACCTACTTCTTATTTTTTCCCTGAAATTTAAGTACCATTGTATTGAAATTTCAAATTTTCACTAAATAGATTTTTTTTGTCTTTTGAACAAACCTAGTAGTTTAGAAACTACATTCAATTTTCTACAAATTATATTCTTACATATTTTTGAAATAATATAGATAAATTATTCAAATTTTTACGTCAAGTGCCTAACTTTGATTTTTCTGAATTTTTTGCCACTTAAGGGCCTATTTTTTCCATGATGATCCTGCACATACCCTTAAACTATCTCATTTTACTTTTATCCTTCCCCATACATGGGTAAGTGCAAAAGGATGGAGGAACAAAAAGTGGCCACTCCACTTTTTGGTCCCAAAATAGAGAAAATACATGAATGCTTTATAATGAAATGCACTCACATTATGGGTTGGTAGTGACTAAGCCTAAGATCGATCATTATCAAGTCATAACATGAGCATGTTATAAGATGCTCATGTTATGGTTCAGTTTGCACATAACATGCTCACATTATGTGAATTCACAAAAAAGTGTGTTGTTATGCGCTCGTATTTTATGATTGCACAAAAAAAAAGAATATTATCACATGCTCACATTTTATGATTGCAAAAAACACAAGAATGTTATAACACACTCTCATTATAACACGCTTGCGTTATATTTTGCATTCAAATTTATTCTTCTTTCTCTTTTTCTTTCTCTTTCTCTTTCGCCTTCTATTTTAGTAAAACTATATACATGACATATGCACATTTACTTTCTTATACTTTAAGTTATATTTCATGTATGTTGTTTTAGGATGTTTGAGAGTGGTTTTGGATCTCTAGGAGTTATAATGAAAATTCTAATTTTTGGAAGATGTTATAATTTTTTAAATAGTCAAATTTCATTAATCAATATGTCAAATTTTAGCAATTAGGAGGTCAAATTTCAGTAATCAGCAAGTTGCATCATATTTTTCTCTCTACCTCAATCATTGTTGATCCCTTATACTCTAGACCTCTCTCTCATACTATCTCCATCCCTTTATTTGACTCTCTCTCTCCCTTCAACTCAAGAACTACCTCTCTACCTATCCATCCTCCTCTCTCTATCTCTCCCTCCATCCCTCTCTCTCTTACCCTCTCTCTCCTTCCCTCTCTAGTTCTCTCCATCTCATTTTTCTCTCTCCTTCCCTCCTCCCCTATCTACTCTCTATCTCCCTCCCTCACTCCCACCCTCCTTCCCTCTCTACATCTCTCTATCTCTCCCCCCTCTCTCTATCCCTCTCTACTTCTCTCTATCTCACCTCTCTCCCTACCTCTAACTCCCTCCCTTCCTCCCTCTCCCTCCCTCTCTACTTCTCTATATCTTAGCATTCTCTAGATCTCTCTACTTCTCTCTATCTCACCTCTCTCTCCCTCCTTCCCTCCCTCCTTCCCTCTCTAATTTTCTCTATCTCCCCCTCTCTCCATCCCTCTCTCTCTCAATATCTCCACCTTCTTACTTCCCTCTCTACTTTTTTCTACCACCTCTCTCTCATTCTATCTCCCTTACTCCCACCCTTCTTCCCTCTCTACTTCTCTATATCTCACCTCTCTCTCCCCTACCTCTCCCTACCTCTCCCTCCCTCCTCTTTCTCCCATCTTTATCTCACTCTCTCCTTCCCTCTCTACCCTCTATCTCCTTCTATCTATCTCACCTATCTCTCCCTCCTTATCCCCCATCTCTCCTTCCCTCTCTACATTTTTCTATGTCACCTCTATCTCCCTCCCTCCTCCTCCTCCCCCCTCTCTCTGTCTCTCCCTTCCCCCTCTCTCTCTCCTTCCATATCTACTCTCTATCTCTTTCCATATCTACCTCTCACTCCCTCCTTCCCTCTCTCTCTCTCTCTCTCCTTCTCTCTCAATCTCCCTGTTGATGGTCAAAATAGCACAAAAACATTAAAAAGAATATTACTATTCTATTTCTCTTGAAAGAGAAAGATAACACATGGAGATCTAACTCCCAAGGTCCTGGTAATTGGTTCTTAATTATGTTGATTTCACTCAGTGATTGATGTAACTATAATGTTCAAGGGTCCTTTTGTTGGTAACAAAGAACAAGAATGTATAGCATCAAGTAATCTACGTTTGGGAGTTTTAAATAAAATAAAAAGATGAATCAGAGCTTTAAATCAAAGAAACGTGAGTAAAATTCTTACACATCCAGACATGCATATTAATAATGAGTGTTTATTCCAACTAACCACAACTATAGCAAGATGCAATCCATAGAATAAACTATGCTACTGAATACATCCATAATGCTAATTCAGATACCATTAATAATCACCAAACTAACTTCAAAAAAATCACTCACTTATCATCCACAACATAGATCAAATGAATACAATAACAATTTAATTCATAGATAATCCAATTATATGATCTTGAATCCAGTTCCTTCTATTAACTTTCATCAAATAAGAAGCAATTAAGCATAGCAAAAATTACTGGCATATGGATTCATCATGTACCATTAACCTTATCAAAGTAGATCCAAACTTTAAAATCATAACATGAAAACGTATGAAAACTATAAAATGACCAAGTTTTACTAAACTTTAGAGTATCTTTCTAAAACATTGAACTCCTAGATCTAGTTTCTATGTTCTATCATCAAGTGGCTGATCTTTCTTCAATTAGTCGACCTTTACAAAGTAGATTCTAATAGTACATATAGGGTGCCACATGCACGAATTTCTCAATCATCAATCCAGATCCACAATTCATGGAGTTGAAACTGAACATAGAAGTGGACTAAAGAACCCCTATTTCAAGGTTGATCACTCTGTTGTACAAAAGGAAATCTGACACTCCAAGAAGAAAAAGAAACCCATGGATCAAACTCCAAGTTGAACTTATGTCCAAACCCACAAAAAAAAGGAGAAGAGTAGATAGAATATGATGAAAAGAGTCAGTCATGTTTGCACTAAATGCTCAAGAATGTATTCATCAAAACTGGAGAATATCTATTGAAGAGTATCCAAATATGGGCCATCCAACCGATCACCTTCAAATTTGATTCTTTCAAATTCTGTGGAAACCAACCTTTGCATTTCCTTTAACTTGCTTAACTCGTTTCTCGCAACTCTTACCTCTTCCCAGATATCCATAAATTGATCTAACAATAAATTCTCCCCATCATCTCCCTTTTGCATGATTTCCTCAAATCTACTCCTCCATCTCTCCCTTAGTTTATCCAATGATAGGCCTTCTTTATTAGAGGAATCTAAGTTGATTAAAATAGCCACAACTGCCTCTAACTCAATCATCTGTTGATTCAAGTCTTTACTCATTTCTTGGACTTCTTCTTGATGTCCATGCATTGCTCTTGACTTATACCTTATGATACTCACAGTTTTCTCCACAAAATCTCCATTACCTTGCTCAAGAACTGAATATTCCAGCAAAGTGGACTTGGGTATTTTGCTAATATCTTCAAGCCTTTTAACATATTCCTTGTATTCATTATCCTACTTATCCAGATCCTTAGCCTACTGGTCTAGATCTTCTGCCAACTCAAGAGCTACTTTATGAATTTTAGAACCTTCAACAAGAACATCATCAACCTCCTGGTTGAGTTTTTCCATCATTCTTACCTTGCTCTTCATTTGGACCAAATCATTTGCATCCCTTTTGGTTAACAAAATTGGGGATTCAGGAAGAGCATCTTGTTGGGAAATGAGACTTGAGACATCCTTTAAAAACCTATGAAGTTGATCCAATTGAGTCTTAAGCTCATCCTTCCTTTGTTTATCCTTGATCATCCAGGTTTTGGTTGAAGAAGCCACAATATCAATCAAACTCATCTGTTGGTTTCTCGTAGGCTTTCCCAAATTTATTGCCCCCAACTAATAATCAATGATTTGCATATCATCACAGCTCTTCTCCATTACAAGTATGGAACATTCAGCAATGATCTCTCCAGCATCAATGAGCCTAGTAGAATGAAGAACCTGAGCCTTCTTTTTAGGTTTCTCTTTCCCAATTTCTTTCATCATTTCTTCCCAATTCAACGGCTGTGGTTGGACAACTTGTTTCCTTTCCAAGTCCAGTTTTAGCCAAGTACGAGCAATAGGAGTAGTGGTTGCCTGGGTTGAAGAAGAAGCAACAGTAGTGGAAGAAAAAGGTTGCAACAATGTAAGCCTTGGTTGAGAATCAACTTCCTGCACATTTTGTTGATCACTTTGCTTCCTTTCATGTGCTAACTTTTCTACTTCCTCTTTATCCTTTTGATCTTGCAGCCTCTTAGCCTCCAACTCCTTCTTTAAACATTCCTCTTCCTCTTTCTTCTTTTCCAACATTTGATCCCACTACTTCTTCAACTCTTCAGCATAGTCCCATGCCTCCTTGGACTTCTTCGCATGTTCAACAATCTTAGCGGCCTCCTTTTCCCTTTTCAAACGTTCTTGCTCTTCCTTTTTCCTATAAGCTTCTTCTTGTGCTTTGATCTTAGCTTCAATAGCTTCTTTTTCTCTTCTTTTCTGAGCCTTTTCCTCCTGAAGGTTATGGATTTTCTACTGCATTATCAACTTATCCCTTTCTTCTTGAATTTTGAGCTCCTTCTCCTTTTGTTGTTGTTGTTGAGCCAATTCGTCAGCTTTAACCTTATCTTCCAACTCCTTCTGCTTGACTGCCAACTTAGATTATGCCTTGGCCTCCTCTTCTTGTTGCTTAGCTGATGCCTCAACTTGTGCCTTACCATCAGCTTCTCTTTTCACCTCTTCAAAGAGTTTCCACTGATCTTCCTCAGTCAATATGTGCTTAGTCCCTACATCAAATATCATATCAAAAGATGTTAATGTCAGATGCTCTTTATCAGATACAGTCCTTTCTGAATCTGTTTCTATATTATATATCTCAATTTGATCCTCCATTTGCTTTAAAACTTCTACTTCACTATGGAGAGCTCCCTTTGGTGATTCTTGGCCTAATTCTTGTGCATCAGAAGGCTGAGTAGTTGCCTCCCCTGCAGCAGATGCAGAAGCACCCACCTTCGTAGTTGTTTCATCTTCCTGTACCTCTGGATGATCTTGAGGAACCACCTCCTCTTATTGTGCACTAGATGGAATATACTCTAAAGGTTCCTTAGCTGACATCCTTCTCTTTGCCCTTTTATATCCTTGGCTGGTACCTGTAGCCTTCCTCTTCTTAGATGATGTAGCCTTGGCCTGATTAGTCCTCAAACTAACCCATTGAATAGTCCTATCCAGCATCGGCCTTGCAATCTACTTTATGTCAATTGTCTCCTCAACATTCCAATCTATTGGATCAAGATCTTTAGTACCAATCTTTCCTGCATCATACCTGGGATCCAAAACAATCCCATCATCAGATAATGTTTCTGGAATGTCTTCCTTTATCCCAAACTCAACCATAAGTGGGATAGGTATCCTTTCATAATTCTTCTTCCTAAGATCATACTCATCTTGCAAATCCTCCCAAAAATCCTCCAATAGATTAAAATGCTTCTGAAAGACATTGGGAAGCAAATCCCTCATCTTGGGTTTGGGGTCATAGTATTTCTTGGCCGTGTACAAGGCCAACTTCAAATAAACTAATTCATCACAAACAGTCTTAGTTGCCTGAATAAGTGGACAACAAAAGGCTCCCAGCTTCATTGGAAACTTATGGCACCTAGTCTTATGTTTGTTGCTAAATTGGAAATTCACAGCCAAGGCTTGATAAATAAACTCCATTAAAATGATTTTATCACCACAACATCTAGGTAGCAAATGGGGGTGACCATCAAATCCTACTAACCTAAAATAGGTGATTATGGGGTTTTGGATAAACCAATGCCCCCATTCATTCGCAAAAGCCATTGCCTCCCTACTAAGCCTATACCCAGCATCACCATTGAGTTTGTTAATAATGACATAAAGAAAGGCATCATTTACCCTTCTATAATGTTGCTCTGATGCCTGCAAGGTGAGCTGATTATAATATTTCCACACTTTCTTCTGTCCTTGGGCCTCCCCCAATATACCCACTATTTGAAGTCTAGAAAAAATCCCCACTCGGGTAGCTGCATAAACTACATAGGAGGTCATAAAGAAATGCTTGGCTTCTCTCACTTTTATCATTTGATTGTGAATGTTATCTGATACTATCATTGACCAATCAAATTGTTGCCTCCCATCCAAAATAGTTTGAATGAAAGGAAACATCCATTCTTTAAATAGCAAAGCATCTCTTTTACCAAACACCCTAGAGAGGAACATGATTATATCTCCAATTTCTTTACTAAATTCTACCCTCTTAGGTTGGTTCGGAAGCCTGGTCAAAGACTTCTTCTCCACCCTCATCAAAGTCTTATTCATATGAAATCTATTCCTCTCCTTATTATCACTGTAAAGCTTCAGAGCCTCTGCCTCATTCAATTGTTTAGGATTCTTGGGATCAGGTATATGAAATAGGAATTTGATCATTTGAGGTGTGAAGTCAATAATGACATTACCCTTTACATCCACACATTGCCTAGTGGTAGGGTTATATGGTCCAGCTGTTGCAAGAATCAACTCTTGAAATTGGATAGACAAGGGGAAGAGTGCCACATGTGCCAACCCAGATTAAACAATCCTTTCTATCTTTCTTGTGACCTTCTCTTTAGTGAAAGTCTCCTCATGCAACTCCTCATAGTTAAAAAGGCCTAGATTGGTGTCACTAATATCAGTCCAATCGGAATCAATTTTGCTAGCTATGAGGATAACCTCCCTATGCTTACATCTCAAGGTATACGGGAGTTGCTCCACCTTGATCTTCTTCGGCCTAACTCCTTGCCATGAAGTCTCACCTAGCTGGCTCCTCTGAGAGGCCTTATCTGATGCTCCCGACATCTCTTAATACCTGCAGCAATTTCCTATATTAGATGAAAAAAACATCTAAGTTATTCAATCATATAATCCCTCCTGCATCCTCCTAAGATAATATTTACTTGGTCAAACTATGCCTTTATCGGAGGCAAAACCGTAGAAGCATTAGGCATTGACAATGTTTCTTATCATGTGGTGGGGCCGAGATTGGAACTAGACAAGGAGTAAAACAGTGTCAGAAGCGGGGCCAAAACAGGACCTGGAACCAACACAGGGTCAGAGGCGGGAGGAGAACGAGACCAAAATTGAAACATAGTTGGAAGTGGGACGAGAACGGGACCAGAATTGAAACATAGTCAGAAGCGGGACCAGAATGGGAATTAGATAAGAAACAAATGCTAGCCACCAAGTTCAACTTTCCCTTTCGATCTAGTTCCGACCAAGAGTAAAGATAAGTAACATCATAATAATGAACGGGAGCAGAATAATTCCAACCAAGGGAGAGTATTTCAAGCAAGGTATGGTCATACGGACACTAAACCCTAGGTCACATGGGCCCCAAAGGAAACTATAAATAGCATAATTTTATCCCTCCTACAGCTCCTCCGTACAAAATTCATTAAAACCATGAAAAGGTTATATTGCAATACCCTAATTCGCTCGATGCATCATTTCCAAAAAACTATGGCACAACAAGAAACCCGTACGAACAACCCAAAACCAATCATGAGAAAACCAATACAGGGTCTCAAAATGAAATTCATCACCCAAGCAAGGAAACCCCTTCAAAAATTAAACCCTAATCAAAACCAGAGCACGAAAAAATGGACCTGTCACGAAAGCGACAACAGAAAAACAACAGAGCAAAAACAAAAAACAAAAAGACAAACCCAAAAAAATGGAACGGGATGAAAAAGAAAGAACCAAGAAATAGAACAAAAAGAACAAAAACAAACACCAACCAAGCAAAAAAATTCACAGAATAAACCCTCCTACGAATACGCTAAAATGACACAAGCGAAAGAACAAAACAGGAGAAATAAAATCAACAAAAACCTATCTTAAAACGCTCCTTAGGATTGACTAGAAATTTTCCAAGATTCGCTCCACAATTCGCCCCCGTGATCAAATCAATTCTCTCGAGACTTTCCTTTCAATGATTTTCTTAAACAATTCGCATAATAATAGTGTTGATGGTGTTTTTATGCACTTCTCAACATAGGCAGTGCATAGGTGCACTACCTCTCTTGAAAGACAATCTCCCACAATCGAGTTGTAGAACACTATCCCAAGGTCTTTCGGATGTCAGGTCATGACAGTGCTCAGATACCTTACTAGTTTGATGTGATTTGCTGGAATCACAAGGCGGTCTTACAGAAATACAAAGTGTAGACACAAAGCATGAAGTTGGATCTTCAAATGGGGTCCCTAGGATGGAAGGTTGTTATGCACTGGCTGTAGGTTCAAACAGCAATCTTGAACTCCATCTGGTTGTTAGATTTGGCTTTACAATGTGCAATGAACCTTAACATGGGTCAGTTACTAAAAAAAGGGAAAAGGGCGAAGGGGAGGAAAAGTTTTTAAATCTGAAGCTTGCTATGAATAGTGACAATGGAGTTCCTACAATGGACAATTCCTCAAAACAATATCCCACTTAACCAGGGATTTCACAGTATCATGGAAATTGTGCTATCTTCTAAGGGTTGTAGATATTTCATCTTTCATCCACCACATGCATGCATGAATCAAAGATAAATGTTTGGGGCAGCTTCAAATTAAGTCTAGGATAACTTTGCATAGCTATCTACCTTCAGCAAATAGCAAAAAGTATGGACTAAGGGATCATCAAAAAGGTAGGAATTTTCACAATCACCGAACAGCATTCCTAAGATTTATCTAAATAAAGTAAACAACTATAAACAGCCATAAGATCTAAGCTAAACACGTGAGATTGGAGAATGAATCAAGTAACATGAGATAAATCAAGAAAATACACCAAGTCAATGATATTTCTTATAAATTTCTGTAGCATGCCTTTACAACAACTCAACTCTCCTTTTGCAAATGAGGGGAGTGCTCTATTTATAGCTTTCCAAAATTTAAATGAATGGCCAATATTCATTACAATTGTGTGGCCAAGATTCATTACAAAATAGGGTTTCACCTACCCCCAAATAGATTTACAATTTAAAATACATTTTCATCATTTCCCTATTTTGTCCTCTAGTGGGTGGCACTATAGCAATTTTGTCCTGTAGCCGATTGTTGTTTTCTTTGCTGTAGCTATTCTTCAGGAAGGTCTTCTTCTTTGGTTGGGCTGTCCTCTTGCTCCTCAGAAGCTGCCTGTTCTATGTACTTGAGGATGATGGCCTGGAACTTATCTATCTCAAGGATTTCACATCGTAAAGTCTGGTAGCTCCACTCCTTATCGTTCTCTTCCAGCTGCTTCCAATCCTTGTCATACTTCGAGCCTTGGTCTCTGAACAGCTCTGATCAGTCAAAGGCGCGAGCAGCAAAACTCAGGAATTCCGTTGTGATTTCTTCGGCTGTCCCGTCCTTCATCTTCTCCTAGAAGTATGGCTTGATCTTTTCTGCATCCATTTGTACAGTGGGCATATCATAGCCTGTCATTAGCTTAAGATATTCGGCGCACTCTGCTTGGATTTCTTTGATCCACTCCATATCTAGATCCACCTTGTTCAGGATTTTCTCCAACCTCTCCTTCCGGTTATCGAGGTCTCTGCGCCACACATCCACTAGCCAGTGATCTTCTTTCTTTAGTTCCAGCTTCTCCTCCCACGTGTTCTCAGGCATCCAAAGGATGGCTTCAATTCTCGGGAAGGTGGAGTCGTACGTCGCAGAAAAATTGGTGCAGAGCCTCCTCGTACACTCTAGAGATTGCATCAAGTCCAAGAACTTGTTGGCTGTCCGCACAGCCCTGCTGATTCCCATGTTTCCGATGTATGTGACCCGTCGGAACCAATCCTTAGTGGTCTTCTCCAAGTTCTTCCTTCTCTCCATCTTGTCAATCTATTCTTTGGAGAGCAATTGCGGTGCAGCCGTGGAGGTGGTGGGTAGGTCGTCCACTGAGGACCATTGTTGTATGTAGTCAGTTAGGGAAGCAACCTGCGCTTTAAGCTCATCTTTGGAGACTTTGTCCTGCTTTATTAGGTGCACCACTATGGCCACCGACTCCTCCAGGTGTTCAACCTTTTGTTCCCTAGTTGGTGTCCCCAAGTCAATGGTGGAGATATTATAGCTCACCCCCGTTTGGCCAACTATAGGTGTTGCAATTTGCGATGCTCGGGAGTCGGAAGTGTCCATTATTATCCTGGATCGGACCTTAGGCTTCTTCTCCTTCTTTGTCATGCTCAGGGATCGAGCCAAGATGGCCTCCAATCTCGTCCTTGGGTCCTTTAGAACAGGAGTCATCTTCTCAAGTTTTTTCTCCAACCAATCGGGCATAACAGATTTATCCCTGGGCGCATCATGGCTGCCCTCACCCTTCTCAATTAGAGGCAAGACTTCTGCCTCCTTTTCCTTTTGGGGCTCCTCTTTCTCTTTAGTAGCATCCTCCTCCTCTTCATCAGAGTCATGAATGAATACGAGGCATTTGACGGGTAGCTTGGTGGATAATTGCCGGGTGGGACTTTCTTCTTTCGCGGCCTCTTCTTCCTTCTTCTCTTCAGTAGCCTCGGCCTCGGGGCTCTTTACAGCATGGGTCTCGGCCTCAGAAAAATCCTTTCATGGTTGCTCCTCTGGCGGCTGCCCCTTTTCACCATGTGGTAGCTTTTCTGCTTCCTCCCCAATGTCCTTTGGTTGCTGCGCCAACTCCTTCTCAAGGTCATCATCAAATGTTTGGATGATTTCCTTGGCACCCGAGCCATCCTCTTTATCTCCACTCTCAGAAGAGCCCATCTCCTCCTCCTCATAAACCACCCTGTCGATGGTTTGGTGCTTGTACTCAGGGTGCTCATAATATTCATCGGCCTCCTCCTCAATAGGCTTCAAGGCTTCCTGCTCTCGCTCCTGCAACTCTTTTGAAATTTGCATTGTGGCCTCCATGGCTGGCGGCCCTATTGGTGGTTGTGAAGGTTGAACTGTCGCAAGGGCTTGGGCAAGGGCTGCTTGGAGTGCGGGGTCCATTAGGATCTGTGAGAGCTCAGGGGGAAGACTTTGCATGTGCCGTGTAAGAGCCTCGGGTATAGTGGCAGGGGGAACAGGTGACGTTATTGTTACCAGAGGGAGGGATGTAATTGGAGACATGGTGGTAGAGGAAGGAGTGGTCATGCCAGAAGATGAATCAATGACGACCACTGACCCGGCTAGGGGCGAAGGGGCAAGATGGATAGAGATGTCCACTGCCGGTGGAGATGAGGCGACCGCAGCCTGGGAGGCGAGCGGTGCACCAGGAGGGGGAGGGAGAAGCAAGGGAGGCTGCAATTCTATCGTAGCCACTGTCTACTTGAGCCTTTTGGGAGATGAGCCTCTCGTTCCTTTCTTTGCTTGGTCCTTGGGATTTGCAGACTGCGCGGTTTCTATTCCCTTTCTCTTCTGGGACCTGGTGACTGGAGGAGACTTTGAGGTCTCACCAGTCGATGTGGTGGCGGTGATGTCCTCTGTGGCACTTGGCTCACTTTTGAGCTCTTCATATGTTAGGACTACTCCTTGTCACTTTAGGTGTGCCACCTGCCCATCGACCCACTCCTTAGTACGAGTTATGATCGGCTAGGTGATGGTGTCTAGGTCATCGACCTCTTGCTCATCCCAATCAATGGAGGGGATTACCAGGTTGGCAACTGCAGGGTACCTCGGGTGCATAATGGTGGAGTCATCCTCTTCGACCTAATCCGGCACCGGGAATGGTTGCACCCTCCTCAAGAACTGCATGGTCATGCGCATGTAGTGCCTCATGCGTACCTCTTTGTCGTCTTTGAAATTTGCCCAGAAATCCTCAATGTGGTATTGGTGGGCATACGCCAGCCCTAGTGCCTTCCTCACATGGCCATGTGGGTCCATCCACAGGTGAGCAGTGTACCAGTCAAAATTATATTCCTTGAGCTCCTCAGAGTTGCTGGCACGTTGAGAAGTCTGTAACCGGTATAGGCCCTGGCCAAGGGTCATAGGGTAGGAGATCCCTACAATGTGTTTATTGCTGAAGATGGCCTGGATGTGTTGGAGCTATCAAGAAAGCTCCAGGAGGATGATCCTGTCATTTGGGTACCGCGGTAATCTGTTTGGCCATTCCGTGAAACCCTAGGCCAGAATGTAGGTAAACTTAGGGAACTGGATGAAGAAGAAGGCATATTCTTTTAAAAGTGCCCTGGCGCTGTGGGAGACCCTCCTCTCGAAGTCTCTGGCGATCAATCTGATGATATGGCCAATGAAGGCGTCATTGATCCGGCAGTACTCCTTCTTGAAGTTGCGATATTGGAGTTGAGGGTATTTGTCAAACGGCTTGAGCCCTCGCTTGTGCCCCTGATCTGGTGCCACAAATAACCCGCTATATTATCTTTGACCTGCCAGGGAGTAGACGAGGTAGGAGGTCATGTAAAACTTAGAGCTCTTTTTGACGTTGACAAACTGCTCATGGAAGCAGTTGCTAATGATGCCTCCCCAGTCAAATGAGACCTTGGTGTTAACGTCCTCATTCCCCCGCAGGATCTACTCAATGTAATAGGCCATCCATTCTTGGAAGTAAGCAGCTACTGGGAGACCCATGACCCTGCTCATCATAGTTACCAGGTCATGATAGTCCTCGTGGAAATCGCTACAGAAGAGTTCCTGGGGAACCTTTGCAGCACTGCCCTGTTTCTCCTTAAGCCAAAGGAGGTTGATTGATTTCTTGCACCCTGACGGATTAGCATCCCACGCCACCTGGCATTGTTCTAACGTGGGGACCTCCATATGTGGGAATGTGAGAATGTGAAATGTTTTGGTAATCCCTTCTGGTGACATGTCCACGAGGATGTTCCTCTCCTTATCCACAATCGTCCTAGTGTCAGTTTTATAGGCTTCTCGGCAAGCCATCACTAGTTCGGGTGGCACAAGAGAGGTAGGGAAACCCGCAACCTTGGCGATTCCACTCTATTGTATTAGTCTCGCGTTCTTTGTTGTAGGGTTGACCTTGACCCTCTGAGTAAATTCATCTATGTCAACTTGGCCAATGTTCGTATCTAAAATCTCCTTCTAGTCTGTTGAGACCTTCTACTAGAGCGGCTCACCCTGGAACTAAAACTTCATCTGATCTTTATCTTCTTTTCCCTGAGGGGTCCTTCCTGACTTTTTGCCC
>VDFB02006729.1:154559-174905 GCA_007258455.2 Sequoia sempervirens | reverse complement strand
AAGGCAGCAAGAAACCAAAAGCGGAGGCATGATCAATTTATGATGAAACCTTGGAGCAACATCGAGCATGCAGAATATCAAAAAAGAGTGGCACGCAAAATGAGGCAACTCCGAAAGACCCGAAGAGGTGAAAGAAAAGAGGGTCCTCGTTCTGAACGGGGCATGTGTGCTAGGGGTACAACAAATAGCAATGAGGTAGTTTAAGCATAATTAAACCTTTAATCAATAATTCGTGCATGCAAACATGTTGCATTTAATGCCATAAATGTGGTAGCTCGGGGACAGAGCCAACGACGTGATCAGACAGTTAAGTCAATTCAACAGAACATCAAAAGGTAAGGTGGACGTCGAGCCGGGTCAGAAACAAGATAAAGAAACTACACAAATTTCCCTATTTCATTTCCAACCTCGGATCCGGTCCCAACAAAAGGACTGACTGAAAACGACAAACGAAGACGAGGGCAGAGACAAGACCAAAATGGAACTTCACAAAGTTTGAAGTTCGATTCCTGGTTTGGATCCAGTCCCGACTAAAAATCAAAGACCAACACAAGAACAAGGGAAGCGGGACCGGAGCGAAAATCGAACTCGGCCCAAACAACAAAGAAAGCGAGGAAGAAAAACAGCGGAAGCGGAGTCGGGACAGGAACACAAAATGGAAACTTGAAACTTCCTATGTGAGTTCCAATCCCAGTTCTAATTCCACGTGAGCAAACAAAAAAAACACAAGGAAACGACCAACAAACAAGAGGACGGACCAACCCAAGTGTTAGTTGAAAACAACCAACAAAACAAAGGAAAAACAAAAGAGAAGGTGGAGTCAGAGTCGAAACTTTATCTGAACTAGAATCCTTGTGAGAGTTCCATGTTTAGATTTGGTTCCGAACCTGCCTCTGATAGAACAAAAGACAAACTTAGGAGCAAAAACAAAGAACTCCTAAGACCCAACCAAACAACCAAAGATGACCAAAACAAACGAAAAGGGGGATCCATTTTTATCTAAAATAAAACAAAATGGGGTGGTTATGCAAGGCATAACAAATGGAGACTCGGCTGGGAAAATGGCTTACCCATTTTTAAGATATTGACGAATTTAATCACCCCAAAACTTATAATCTATGAGACATGTTAACTTAAGTATGATTAGAATATTTAAGTAAAGTTGAGCTGGAATCTGAGATGTAGAACCAACATAAACTACTGCTTGAATCTGAGTGTGTGCATGCTTATGGTGCATCCTTCTTTATTTGAGCTTTCTCCACACCTAAACAACTATATCTACGATCCAAGCTACATGGGTTGAGTCCTTCAACTGTCGTGCAATGAAATCATGGGTATTGCTCCACTACCAGTCAGGCGTCCATAGCCCTAACAAAGATACCTCTAGTTCTCTCAAAGCATTGCTCTACTGCTAGTTAGGCATCCATAGCCCCTATAAAGATGCTTGAATTACCCATTTAGTATTAAGTTTGCCTTTATTTTAGTAGTTCTCTTTTTCTTATTTCTTTTACAGGCCTTACCTGTGAAAATTATTTTCAAAAACCTCCTTAATACAAAGACTTTAATAGTCTGAGATGTGGGTTGAGAACTACAGTGGATCCCATGACAGTTCTGAGGAAACAGATTTTTCACTTGAATTGAAGATATAATCATCCTGAGATGAATAGGAACTTTATAGTCGAAGGTTTTATCTATTTTGTGATAGATTTCAATGATAGTTCAGGAGGTTATCTACAATATACCTTACTCCTAATAACCTTCAGACTCATGCTAAAATGACCATAAGGCATGAGCTTTAGAACAAAATCTTTCGACATATATGCCCAAAAATGCCTAAACTAATTTCTCTCCTAGTGCCCACAACATTCTTTGAATAACAACCCCAATGTTTTAAGATGGAAAGAAAAGAGAAACCCCAAAGAAGAAGACAAAAACAAACACAAAACAACAAAGGAAAAAGAAAGAAAGAAATAAACAACCAACAAACAACAAAAAGGAAGCAAAGAACCAGTAATTACACAAAATACATATATACAACCAATTCGGAAACTCAAACCTTTATGATCCGAAGTAGTGCTTGAGAAACTACCCATTGAATGACAATGGAACTGGGTCTCCCGTTAAGGTGCTCAAATGAAAAGTGTTCTCACCTAAGATCTTGACTACTTGATACGGACCTAGCTAGAGTCTATCAAATTTCTGGTGATCACCCTTTTTCTCCTTAGCCTTCTCCCACAGCAACACTAGATCTAAGATTTTGAATGCCTTAATCTTAGCTCTTTTTTCAAACCAACGTTTGACAATAGCCTGATGCTTGAAAAACTGTTGTAGAATAGCATCTCTATATTCTTCCATGTTTAAAAGGTTATTTAGTCTTACCTCAATCTGGTCATCTCTTGTATAAAACTCCTACATGAACTTAAGAACAGGTATCTGTAAGTGTATAGGGAAAACCAGATCTTGGCCATAGACCAATTTAAAAGGGGAACTTCCTAGAGCAACCTTAATACGGGTTCGATCTGCCCATAAGGCAAATCTTAACTAGGTATGCCAGTCTCTAGGATTACTTCCAAGTAACTTCTTTATCACTTCTAATAGATTCTTGTTAGTAGATTCTGCTACACCATTCCCCTGAGGATAGTAGTTAGAGGAATACTTCAAGATAATTTTATGTTCGTAAGCCCATTGTATGAATTCAACAGATGAAAAGGTAGGGCCCTTGTCACATACCAGGGTGATTGACACTCCAAACCTGGTAATAATGTTTTCAGTGAGAAATTTGATAACCACATAAGTGGTGCTATTCTTGCATGGTTAAGCCTTAGTCCAATGGGTGCAATAGTCTGTAGCAGTTAGGATGAATTTGTGTCCTACAGAAGAATTAGGATTAATTACCCCAAAAAAATCTAGTGCCCATTGGGCAAATGGTCTTACCTCATATACTAGTTGTAGAGGCATTGTTGGATTACGCTCCTTTGATGCAGAAGTCTGACATGTATGACATGTCCTGATGTGTTGATGTGCATCCCTAAACACATGGGCCCAATAATATCCTGACCTGAGGATTTGATAAGCCAAAGAATCTGTTGATCTGTGTCCTATGCCATGCCTACCATGGAATTCAGCCATGGCATGCTTAGCTTCTTGTTGATCCAGACATTGTAGGTACACCCCCTCATAATTTCTTCTATATAGAGCCCCTCCTTTGAGCATGTAATGAGAACTCTTCATCCTTAGTGCCCTCCTCTGGGTAGCATTCATTCCTTTTGGGCATCTGATACTGAGAAGGAAGAAGATCAAGTCAGTATACTATGGGTCCTTGGTAAATGAGTGCACAGTATATTGCTGACAAGTACTATTCTTGTCAACCTTAGCCATGGCTTTTGATAAACCTTGACCTCGGACTAGTTTCATTGGATGGATCTCTAAATCATACTCTTGCAGGATAGCCATCCATTTTTCTCTTCTTTCCCCTAATTCGCTTTTCCTAAGGAGAGACTTAATTGTTGGATTAGGCACTATAGAAATAACTTGGCTTCTCAAAATGTAATGCCTAAACTTTTTTACTGCTCGTACCAATGCAAAGGCCTATTTTTCCAAGGGTGGGTACTTGACTTCTGCATTCTTGAATGGCGAGCTCATGAAGACAATTAGTTTTTCATCTCCTTCACCTCTGTGTTGTGTTAGGACTGATGCACATGAATGATTAGATGCAAATGAATAAATATAAAAGGGCTTTAGGTAATCTGGGTTGGTCAAGACCGGTGCCTCAGATATTGATTGCTTGATCTACGAAAATGCAGATTTAGCCTCATTGCTCCATTCAATTTTAGCATCTTTCTTCATCATCTCATTGAGGGGTTTGACAATTTCTGCAAACCCTGTTATGAACTTCCTTACGAAATTAATCCTCCTGAAGAAGGACCTCATCTCCTTTTTACTACCTAGCATCATCAATTTCAAAATAGCCTCAACTCTGTCGGGATCTATGGATATTCTCTTTTCTGATATCACATGCCCTAGAAGTTTCCCTTCAAAAACTCCAAAGACACACTTCTTGGGATTTAGAGATACTCCATAGCTGATACATCTTTTAAGGACCTTTGCTAAATCAGCAGCATGATCCTTTCTCTTTTTGGAAAAGATTGTCAAGTCATCCACATATATAATAATATACTTACCTATCAAATCTTTAAAAGCCACATCCATTGCACACTGAAAGGGAGCTCCAGCGTTAATGAGGCCAAATGACATGCGTCTATAGGCAAATGTTCCCCATTTTGTAGTAAAGGCAGTCTTCATCCTGTCCTCATGACTAACAAGCACTTGGTTATACCCAAAATAGCCATCTAAGAATGACATCATCTGGGATCCATTAATAGTTTGTAATACCTCATCAAGAGAAGGAAGTGGATAGTTATCCTTCTCTGAGGCTTTGTTCATATTCTTGAAATCAAAACACAACCTAATCTCCTCACTTTTCTTACATACTGGAACTAGATTGGAAACCCATGTGGAGAGTCTTACTGGGAAGATGATTCTTGCTAATAAAAGCTTTTGCACTTCCTTCTGTATTAATGGCTCGATCAAAGCGTTGATTGGGCACTGCTTTTGACGAAAGGGCTTGGCTTCTGGCTTCAGTGGTATTGTGTGCATGATCACAGAGGTGTCAAAAGTCTTCAAATCTTCATAACTCCAGGAAATTGCCAAAATATCTTCTTTTAACACCTTGATTATTTCATTTTTGATCTCCTCAAGGTAGGTCTTTCCTATAAGGACATTTCTTTCGAGACTTGAATCAGCCAGATTAATAGATTCCTACTTCCCTCCTTCACTTTGTGTTGGCACTCTCTCCTGAGCCCGAGAATTAGAATCAAATATCCTTTCTAAGGCTACCATCCCCTTGGGGATGTTGTTACTCTTTAAGTTCATTACTCCTTTCGTATCACAACCTTCAGGGTCCCATTCTCCCTGATCTCTATTCGATTCATCTATGATCTGCCCTTCAAAGACATCTGAACTTTCCAAGAAGGCAACTATGTGTTGGTCATCCTCGAAGACTTGAAAATTCCAAACATTATCAAGGACTACTGGGATTGAAACTAGCTCAACTGAAAATCTTTTCAATTTGGAGTCCTGCATAGGCTCCAAAGTACTAGCAATAACTGCTAAAGCATCTGCAATATGATTTTGTTCCCTAGGAATCAAAGTAATTCTGAAAGTGTCAAAGTCCTCGATCAGATTCCAAACCCTATTTCTGTAAGTAGCCAATCTTTTATTATGGAAAGTATATTGGTTGTGAACCTATTTGATAATGACTTCAGAGTCCCCCGTCAACATTAGAGATGTGACCTTCTTCTGATGAGAAAACATTAAGCCCCTACCAAGTTCTTCATACTTTGCCACATTGTTTGTGCAACCAAACTGTAGCCTATAGGAAGCAAAGTAAGTCTTCCCCTTTGGATTGGTTAATTCCACCCCTACTCCACCCTAAAAAGTGCTTCATACTTTGCCACATTGTTTGTGCAACCAAACTGTAGCCTATAGGAAGCAAAGTAAGTCTTCCCCTTTGGATTGGTTAATTCCACCCCTACTCCACTTCCTGATTTGGACTTAGAGCCATCAAATTTTAAACTCCATAATTGATCTAGGGCTGGGATCTCTTTCTTTTTCTAGCCTATAGTCTTTTGCTTGGTAGCAGTATATGGCGGCTCAGACTGGTGCTGATCATCGGTACTTGAAAGTAACTGGGGGCATAGTTCATCATAATACTCTTCTAAATTGAAAATTTGTTCAGGAAGTGATTCCTAAACCTTCCCTTGAGCTAGGTCATAATTTAGTACCTTTGTCACCAATTCCCTAGGCATTGGAAGTATTTCTGGGGTAAGTGTAATTGGCAAAGACTGAGATTCCTCAGTCTCTAGTGGTAATTCAAAACACATAACCTGAGTCTGCTCGAGTTGAGAAGATGATTCCCTCTGAGTAGAGCTAGATCTTGTAAGGATGGTTGCATCCTTTTCTTGAAATGGAAATTCATTAGTAGGGGCTTGGGGTTGACATTCACCAGTTTCTTCTATCGAGGAGACATGTTTTAAGATATCTACACAGGGTTGGCAGGTTAACTCAGAATGATTCTGATAATGCACCCTACACCAGTTAGGAAGCATGAGACTCCACATATCAACCTCCTCTCCCAATACCAGCCTATCTTGTTGTAATTTCCTTGTTAGGACTTGCTGATTAGCAATAATCATTGGGTCATTTTGTTGTGAAAGGGGTGAGTCATCAGACTGAAGTACTGAAAAGGTCATCATTTCCTCCTACTTGTAAACTCCTATCTCGGTTTTGAAATAGGCTACCTCATTAGGGGAATCATATTCAGTGATCATGTGTTTGAGCCTGGGCTCACTTTCAATTCTGATTTGGCTTGCTATTCCTTTCCAGGGCAGCCACATGTGTGAGAGATCCAAAGACAAATATCCACCTAGACTTTTCATTAGGTCTCTGCTCAAGAGCATACCATAGTTTTCTGGGATATCTATGACTTGGATATCCACATAAGTTTGGATCCTTGGATCAGATCCAATCTGTACATGGATATTTTTAAGCTCTCCTACCACATTAACTTATGTGTTATCTAACTAGATAACCTTTTTATTTTTATGGAGTGGGCTCAGACCTAACTTCCTACAAATGGAAAATGGAATGACATTCCCCGATGCCCTAGAATCTGGTAGACAGTTATGAAAATTCTTTCCAAAAATTCTCAAACTTAGCAAGAAAGGTGGAGTACCAGTCTTACCTTTATATAGAGTTGCATTCATCTCATTAGTAGGAGTCACCTTTTCTCTTCCTTTTGACCTATCTGCTTCCCCTAAGGCCTTCAACAATATTTCCTTTTGAGTAGGGCACCATTTCAAAACATTAAAGAAAGACATTGAAGTCTTCTGCCTCTGCATCTCTGTAATGAAATCAAATTTTGAATCATTCCTAACCTGATATTTAGGAATTGAAGATGAATTACCTTTGTTCTAAGAATCTGATGGCCCCTTTGGTGGTGGTGGATTATTATCAGCATTCTGATTTGGCAGGTCCATGTTATTAGGAGGGGCAGAGATCATGAATGGCCCTCAGTTCTGATTTCTAAGGAAATGGCCTCCCTTGGTTTGGAAAGCTTGGGCATCATACACATCTTCTACTGCTTCATTGTCTTCCTGGTTAGGAAATGAAATTTCTTCCTCAAATATATCATATGCCATGGCAGTATCCGTTAATCCACCAAATTTTTTGGATGCACCCTAGAATGGAGCATCAGCTTGGGCTATCTTAACCATTTTTTCCATTTTTGGGAAATTTACCTCAGAATGGACTGATGTATCATGTAGTCTACACCAATTGGTCATAAGGTTGAGGTCTGCCACGTTAGCATTGTGCGGCTTCTCATCTCCCACTTGATAATTGTGGGAAACTCCTCCATTATTGGGTCCAGTATTCCATGGCCTATTGTTGTTAGGCCATTGATTGTATCCTCTATTCTGATTTTGATAGTTTTGATTAGAGGAGTTTTGGTCATGAAAATTCATATTGGTGTTTTGGTTGGTATTATAATTCTGACTAGGATTTTGGTTAGGATAACCACCTTGATTAGAATATCCTCTCTGATTTTGAAAACCTTGGTTCTGGTTCTAAGGGGGATTCTGTCTGAGTTGATCCATGTCATTAGACATCTGAGACAATGTCTTTTTGAGATTCTCCATCTCATTGGTCAGTTGGAGATTCTTTTCACTTTCTACATTCTTAATAGCAAAAGATTGATTAACTGAACTTGATCCTCTAGCTTGATTTTGGTAATTTTGATTTTGTTGGGAGGAATCCTGGGGACCATTGTTAAAAAATGGTAAGGGAGGTGAAGCTTGGAACTCAGACATGGGTCTGTATTGGGAATAGGACATCCCTGGGACCATATTGAATAGAGGGGGTGGATTGGACATTTGGTATCCTATAGGAGGGAGAACTCTTCCTAGACTCCTAGATTGCAGACTGATCTATTGTTGCAACTGAATGGCGAGATGATATACCTTAGACAAAGAATCAGTTTCGTTAGCATTATATGTCCTTTTCAAGAACAAGCCAATCAAAGGGTCCACAACCCTTAAGTATGCCAAAATGGCAATGTTCTCAGCCACCAGGTAAGGATCTTGCAACCTTCGGTACATCCTTTGGAACCTAGTGTAGAATAGAGGCATCGGTTCATGGTGTTCTTTCCTTATAGTGGCAAACTGGTGGTAAAGACTAGCAGGGTCTACATAAACCCTAAATTGATTGATAAAGGCATTCTATAAATCTGTCCAATTTAGAACTGACCCTTGGGGTAAGTTTAGGTACCAATTGTACGCCATGTCTCCCAACAAATAGGGGAACAATCTGCACACAACATCCTGATGAGCCACCTGAGGACGGGTATAGGCATCTTTAAATGCCTTTATGTGCTCCTCGGCACTTCTTGACTCTCGATGCATACACTTAGGGTATAACCTCTCTGGGTTCTTTGGGAGATCATGTATACCTCCAGGGATAGTCCCTAATGGTGAAGGGTTATTAATAAAGTAATCCATAGGTCTTGGCAGTCATACAGGTTGAGCAAGTCCTAGAATGGGTGAAAGTGGCCAGTGAGGTGGTGTAGGTGGGTTTCGTGGAAACCTAGGTGGGGTGAGCGGTGGTGATAAAGGTTGGATCAAGACTCTACGAGCTCAAGGCCTATGCCCAACAGTGGTTTGGAGTTCAACAAGTGGTTCAGGGTTCTGAAAAGATCTAAGAATTCTCTCGTACCTATCTGGTGAGAATGACCCAATGCAAGCTAGCTTGTTCTTCATGCCCTCCTTTTAGTGCCAGATCTATTGATGGTAAAAACAACACAACAACATTAAACAAAATATTACTATTCTATTTATCTTGAAAGAGAAAGATAACACATGGAGATCTAACTCCCAAGGTCCTAGTCATTGGTTCTCAATTATGTTGATTTCACTCAGTGATTGATGTAACTGTAATATTCAAGGGGCCTTTTGCTGGTAACAAAGAACAAGAATGTATAGAATCAAGTAATCTACGTTTGGGGGTTTTAAATAAAATAAAAAGATGAATCAGAGCTTGAAATCAAAGAAACATGAGTAAAATTCTTACACATCCAGACATGCATCTTAATAATGAGTGTTTATTCCAACTAACCACAACTATAGCAAGAAGCAATCCATAGAATAAACTATGCTACTGCATATATCCATAATGCTAATTCAGATACCATCAATAATCACCATACTAACTTCAAACAAATCACTCACTCATCATCCAAAACACATATCAAATGAATACAATAACAATTTAATTCATAGATAATCCAATGATATGATCTTGAATCTAGTTCCTTCTATTAACTTTCATCAATTAAGAAGCAATTAAGCATAGAAAAAATCACTGGCATATGGATTGATCATGTACCATTAACCTTATCAAAGTAGATCCAAACTTTAAAATCATAACATGAAAACATATGAAAATTGTAAAATGACCAAGTTTTACTAAACTTTAGAGTATCTTTCTAAAACATTGAAATCCTAGATCTAGTTTCTATCTTCTATCATCAGGTGTCTGATCTTTCTTCAACTAGCCGACCATTAAAAAGTAGATTCTAATAGTACATATAGGGTGCCACATGCACGAATTTCTCAATCATCAATCCAGATCCACAATTCATGGAGTCAAAACTGAACACAGAAGTGGACTAAAGAACCCTTGTTTCAAGGTTGATCACTCTGTTGTACAAAAAGGAAATCTGACACTCCAAGAAGAAAAAAAACCCACATATCAAACTCCAAGTTGAACTTATGTCCAAACCCACAAAAAAAAAAAGAGCAGATAGAATATAATGAAAAGATTCAGTCACGTTTGCACTAAATTCTCAAGAATGTATTCATCAAAACTGGAGAACATTTGTTGAAGAGTATCCAAATCCGAGCCATCCAACCAATCACCTTCAAATTTGATTCTTTCAAATTCTGCGGAAACCAACCTTTGCATTTCCTTTAACTTGATTAGCTCCTTTCAGGCAACTCTTACCTCTTCCTGGATATCCATAAACTGATCTAACAATAAATTCTCCCCATCATCTCCCTTTTGCATGATTTCCTCAAATCTACTCCTCCATCTCTCCCTTAGTTTATCCAATGATAGGCCTCCTTTATTAGAGGAATCTAAGTTGATTAAAATAGCCACAACTGCCTCTAACTCAATCATCTATTGATTCAAGTCTTTACTCATTTCTCAAACTTCTTCTTGATGTCCATGCATAGCTCTTGACTTATACCTTATGATACTCACAGTTTTCTCAAAAAAATCTTCATTACCTTGCTCAAGAACTGAATATTCTAGCAAAGTGGACTTGGGTATTTTGCTAATATCTTCAAGCCTTTTAACATATTCCTTGTATTCATTATCCTGCTTATCCAGATCCTTAGCTTGCTGGTCTAGATCTTCTGCCAACTCAAGAGCTACTTTATGAATTTTAGAACCTTCAACAAGAACATCATTAACCTCCTGGTTGAGTTTATCCATCATTCTTACCTTGCTCTTCATTTGGACCAAATCATCTGCTTCCCTTTTGGTTAACAACATTGGGGATTCAGGAAGAGCAGCTTGTTGGGAAATGAGACTTGAGACATCCTTTAAAAACCTATGAAGTTGATCCAATTGAGTCTTAAGCTCATCCTTCCTTTGTTTATCCTTGATCATCCAGGTTTTGGTTGAAGAAGCCACAATATCAATCAAACTCATTTGTTGGTTTCTCATAGGATTTCCCAAATTTATTACCCCCAACTAATAATCAGTGATTTGCATATCATCACAACTCTTCTCCATTATAGGTATGTCACATTCATCAATGATCTCTCCAGCATCAGTGAGCCTAGTAGAATGAAGAACCCGAGCCTTCCTTTTAGGTTTCTCTTTCCCAATTTCTTTCATCATTTCTTCCCAATTCAACGGTTGTGGTTGGACAAATTGTTTCCTTTCCAAGTCCAGTTTTATCCAAGTAGGAGCAATAGGAGCAGTGGCTGCCTGGGTTGAAGAAGAAGCAACAGTAGTGGAAGAAAAAGGTTGCAACAATGTAAGCCTTGGTTGAGAATCAACTTCTTGCACATTTTTTTGATCACTTTGCTCCCTTTCCTGTGCTAACTTTTTTGCTTCCTCTTTAACCTTTTGATCTTGTAGCCTCTTAGTCTCCAGCTCCTTTAAAAATTCCTCTTCCTCTTTCTTCTTTTCCAACATTTGATCCTGCTGCTCCTTCATCTCTTCAACATAGTCCCATGCCTCCTTGGACTTCTTCACATGTTTAGCAATCTCAGCAGCCTCCTTTTCCCTTTTCAAACATTCTTGCTCTTCCTTTTTCCTATAAGCTTCTTCTTGTGCATTGATCTTAGCTTCAATAGCTTCTTTTTCTCTTCTTTACTGAGCCTTTTCCTCCTGAAGGTTATGGATTTTCTGTTGCATTATCAACTTATCCCTTTCTTCTTGAATTTTGAGCTCCTGCTCCTTTTGTTGTTGTTGTTGAGCCAATTCATCATCTTTGACCTTATCTTCCAACTCCTTCTGCTTCACAGCCAACTCAAACTGTGCCTTGGCCTCCTCTTCATATTGCTTAGCTGATTCCTCAGCTTGTGCCTTAGCATCAACTTCTCTTTTTGCCTCTTCAAAGAGTTTCCATTGATCTTCCTTAGTCAATATGTGCTCAGTCCCTGCATCATCTGTCATATCAAAAGATGTTAATGTCAGATGCTCTTTATCAGATGTAGTCCTTTCTGAATCTGTTTCTATATTATGTATCTCAATTTGATCCTCTATTTACTTTAAAACTTATGCTTCACTATGGAGAGCTCCCTTTGTTGATTCTTGGCCTAATTCTTGTGCATTAGAAGGCTGAGTAGATGCCTCCCCTATAGCAGATGCAGAAGAACCCACCTCCATAGTTGTTTCATCTTCTTGTACCTCTGGAAGATCTTGAGGAACCACCTCCTCTTATTGTGCACTAGAAGGCATAAACTCTAAAGGTTCCTTAGGTGTCATCCTTCTCTTTGCCCTTTTATATCCTTGGGTGGTACGTGTAGCCTTCCTCTTCTTAGATAGTGTAGCCTTGGCCTGATTAGTCCTCAAACTAACCCATTGAATACTTTGTCCAGCACCAGCCTTGCAATATGCTTTATGTCGATTGTCTCATTAGCATTCAAATCTATTGGATCAAGATCTTTAGTACCAATCTTGCCTGCATCATACCCAGGATCCAAAACAATCCCATCATCAGAAAATGTTTCTAGAATGTCTTCCTTTATCCCAAACTCAACCATAAGTGGGATAGGTATCCTTTCATAATTCTTCTTCCTAAGATCATACTCATCTTGCAAATCTTCCCAAAAATCCTTCAATAGATTAAAATGCTTCTCAAAGACACTGGGAAGCAAATACCTCATCTTATGTTTGGGGTCATAGTATTTCTTGGCCGTGTACAAGCCCAGCTTCAAATAAACTAATTCATCACAAATAGTCTTAGCTGCTTGAATGTGTGGATAGAAAAAGGCCCCCAGCTTCATTGGAAACTTATGGCACCGAGTCTTATGTTTGTTGCTAAACTGGAAATTCACAGCCAAGGCATGATAAATAAACTCCATTAAAATGATTCTATCACCACAACATCTAGGTAGGAAATGGTGGTGACCATCAAAGCCTGCTAACCTAAAATAGGTGAATGTGGGGTACTGGATAAACCAATTCCCCCATTCATTCCCAAAAGCCATTGCCTCCCTACTAAGCCTATACCCAGCATCACCATTAAGTTTGTTGATAATGACATAAAGAAAGGCATCATTTACCCTTCTATAATGTTTCTCTAATGCCTGCAAGGTGAGCTGATTATAATATTCCCACACTTTCTTCTATCCTTGGGCCTCCCCCAATATACCCACTATTTGAAGTCCAGAAAAAATCCCCACTCGGGCAGCTGCATAAACTACATAGGAGGTCATAAAGAAATGCTTGGTTTCTCTCACTTTTATCATTTGATTGTGAATGTTGTCTGATACTATCATTGACCAATCAAATTGTTGCCTCCCATCCAAAATAGCTTGAATGAAATGAAACATCCATTCTTTAAATAGCAAAGCATCCCTTTTACCAAACACCCTAGAGAGGAACATGATTATATCTCCAATTTCTATACTAAAGTTTTCCCTCTTAGACTGGTCTAGAAGCTTGGTTAGAGACTTCTTCTCCACCCTCATCCAAGTCTTATTCATATGAAATCTATTCCTCTCCTTATTATCACTGTAGAGCTTCAGAGCCTCTGCCTCATTCAATTGCTTGGGATTCTTGGGATCAGGTATATGAAACAGGAATTTGATCATTTGAGGCGTGAAGTCAATAATGACATTACCCTTTACATTCACACACTGCCTAGTGGCAGAGTTATATGCTTCAGCTGCTGCAAGAATCAACTCTAGACATTGGATAGACAGGGGGAAGAGTGCCACATGTGCCAACCCAGATTGAACAATCCTTTCTATCCTTCCATTGACCTGCTCTTCAGTGAAATTCTCCTCATGCAACTCCTCATAGTTAAAAGGGCCTAGATTGGTGTCAGTAATAATAGTCTAGTCGGAATCAATTTTGCTAGCTATGAGGACAACTTCCCTATGCTTACATCTCAAGGTATACGAGAGCTGCTCCACCTTGATCTTCTTCGGCCTAACTCCTTGCCATTTAGTCTCACTTGGCTAGATCCTCTGAGAGGCCTCATCTGATGCTCTTGACATCTCTTTTTACCTGTAGCAATTTCCTGTATTAGATGAACAAAACATCTAAGTTATTCAATCATATAATCGCTCCTCCATCCTCCTAAGATAATATTTACTTGGTCAAACATACCTTTATTGGAGGCGAAACTGTAGAAGCATTAGGCATAGATAATGTTTCTTATCATGTGGTGGGGCTAGGATCAAAACTGGACAAGGAATAAAATAGTGTCAGAAGCGGGATCGTAACGGGACCCAGAACCAACACAGGGTCAGAGGCGGGACGGGAACAGGACCAGAACTGAAACATAGCTGTAAGCAGGACGAGAATGAGATGAAAACTGAAACATAGTCGGAAGTAGGACCGAAACGAGAATTGGATCAGAAACAAATGCTAGCCACCAAGTATAACTTCCCGTCCGGATCCGGTTCCGACCAAGAGTAAAGATAAGTAACATCATAATAATGAATGGGAGTGGAATAATTCCAGCCAAGGGAGAGTATTTCAAGCAAGGTATGGTCATATGGACCCTAAACCCTAGGTCACATGGGCGCCAAAGGAAACTAGAAATAGCATAATTTTATCCCTCCTATAGCTCCATACAAAAGTCATTAAAACCATGAAAAGGTTATATTGCAAAACCCTAATTCGCTTGATGCATCATTTCCAAAAAACTAGGGCACAACAAGAAACCCGTACGAACAACCCAAAACCAATCGTGAGAAAACTAGAACAGGGTCTCAAAACGAAATTCATCACCCAAGTAAGGAAACCCCTTCAAAACTGAAACCCTAATCAAAACCAGAGCACGACAAAATGGACCGGTCACGAAAGCGACAGCAGAACAAACAACAAAGCAAAAATGACAAATAGAAAGACAAACCCAACAAAACGGAATGGAACGAAAAAGAAATAACCAAGCAATAGAATGAAAAGAATAGAAACAAACACCAACCAAGCAAAAAAATTCATAGAATAAACCCTCCTGCAAATATGCTAAAACGACACAAGCGAAAGAACAAAATGGGAGAAATAAAAGCAAAAGAAACCTACCTCAAAATGCTCCTTAGGATTTACCAGAAATTTGCCAAGATTCGCTCCACAATTCGCCCCCATGATCAAATCAATTCTCTCGAGACTTTCCTTATCGTGATTTGCTTAAACAATTTTCATAATAATAACAATGAGGCAGTTTAAGCATAATTAAACCTTTAATCAGGGTAAAAGCACAAACCTGTGTCACACTTTATAAAGGAATCGGCCAACAGCAAAAAAAATTCTTAACTTCAACCACATAAAAGTGGTCTTTATGTTTTGAATTTAAAAATGGTGTAAACTAATGAAATGTAGAACTTTTGATGAAGTTTATTGTTGTAATTTTTAAAATTTAAAAAAAAATTATTTTCATTATGTTTTTATCAATTTAAGGACAAATTTTGGAATGCTGAAAATTTCAGAAAAGAGTGACTTCACGGGCCGTCAAGAAACAAATTGAAAAAAACTTCATTTCTCCCTAATTTTTTTTTCTCCAAATAGGTGACTTCAATATCTTGTGCATGGAAAAAGAAAAATCAAATTTTGATGTATATTTTTCTTGTAATAACGTTTTAAAGTCAAACATGTCAGAATTTGATAGTTTTCACGGGCCGTCAACTATTTTCAAAATTTTAAATCATTTTCAAAAAAAAAATTATACCCTTTTGAAGAAGACTCTCTCCTCTTGTGCCCCATATAAGATTTAAATTTTTTTAATAAGTTTTACTATCTTGTTTTTAATTTGTAATCAACTCTTTTTTTCATTTTGAAAACATACTTGCATTATTTTAAAAATAAAATATACTAAAACTAATTAAAAAATTAAAAAAATTATATATTTGGATTCTCCACTCTGAGCTCTACAAAAGGGTATTTTTTTTTTTTGCAAAAAAATCATTTTGACTAAAGAAATACTTAGCTAAAGTTGAAAGTTTCAAAAAATTCTGAAAAAAGCTGAGTTGGCTGCCAACTAGGATGCCACATAGACAATTTCGGTAGAAACAGTTTCTATAGAAAGGGTTTCGGCCGAAACCCTTTTTATAGAAACCCCGCACATTAAAAAATCCAATTTTGAAGGCAGTTTTAAAGCGGGAAAAGGAAAATTTTGAATTTTTTGGATTCGAGCGAAACTTATTCGACCGAAACCTATGTGCCACGTAATACGCCACATGGTTTCGGTCGAAACGTAGTCGGGCGAAACGAAAATATTTCGCTCGGAACTGTTTATTTGGCCGAAAGTGTGACACAACTTTGTGCTTTTACCCATCAATAATTCGTGTGTGCAAACAGGCTGCATTTAATGCCATAAATGTGGTAGCTCGGGGATAGAGCCAACTACGTGATCATACAGTTAAATCAATTCAACAGAACATCAAAAGGTAAGGCAGACGTGAAGCCAGGTTGGAAACAAGATAAAGAAACTACACAAATTTCCCTATTTCATTTCCAACCTCAAATCCGATCTCAACAAAAAGACTAACCGAAAATGACAAATGAAGATGGGGGCATAGACAAAACCAAAATGGAACTTCACAAAGTTCAAAGTTTGATTCTAGGTCTGGATTCGGTCCCGCCCAAAAAGCAAAGAACAACACAAGAACAAGGGAAGAAGGACCAGAGCGAACACCGGACCCGACCCAAACAACAAAGAAAGTGAGGAAGAAAAAGAGCGGAAGCGGAGTTGGGACGAGAACACAAAATGGAAACTTGAAACTTCTTATGTGAGTTCCAATCCTGGTTCTGATTCCGTTCGAGCAAATAAACAAAACACAAGGAAATGACCAACAAACAGGAGGATGGACCAACCCAAGTGTTAGTTGAAAACAATCAACAAAACAAAGGAAAAACAAAAGAGAAGGCAGAGTCAGAGTCAAAACTTTATTCGAACTAGAAACCTTGTGAGAGTTCCAAGTTTAGATTTGGTTCTGGACCCGCCTCCGACAGAACAAAAGACAGACTTAGGAGCAAAAACAAAGAACTCCTAAGACCCAACCAAACAACCAAAGATTTAATTTCAAAATATTTGACTGATTTCGCGGATGAAAAAAAAAAAAAAAGATCGATGATCTGATTGATGCCGGATCTTGATTGCGTTTGATTTTGCTGATTCAGCGATTTTTGATCTTTGACGGCGCGATGTATCTATCTCACCTCTCCCTCTTTCTCCCCCCTCTCTTTCTTGAATTCCCTCTCTACTTTTGTCTATCTCACCTTTCTTTCCCTCCCTCTGCAATAACCCATCTTAAATTATTACTTCATTAATATTATTGTAAATGAAACATGAATATATTTCAAATTTAAAAGACACAACTAATGGCTAAAGTCAATTATAGCAACACATGTCCATTTAAAATGAGTCAATGATTCATATATTATATTCAAAAGTCAAATTACAATATCAGGTTTGACTTGGCTCGTAAGGCCACATAGTCATTACATTGTACAACTTTACATTAAGTACATCAAGTATTACCTCATGGCTACATCATAAACTAAAAGCCTTGTGTACATCTAAGGTTCCTCTTGATGCTCACCTCCACCGGTGGATGAGAACATGGTTGAAGCGCTTTATCACCTGGATCAATGGGTTTACGCTTCCCCATAATTCTTCCAACTTGAAGAATACCTGACCTTGCACAGAAAATTTAGCAAGGAAACAATCAGCAAGGTGGAATCTGGTGTGTGCCCCTACATCAACGTGTAATTTCTATCTACATGTTAGAAAAGAAAAATGCAAGATTTGTGATAGGAATGGAAGAGAGTGATATCATAGACTCCATACATACAAAATGAACTATATTGCTTGGCCAAGCATAAAACTATGTTGCAACACCAAAAAACAATAGGTTCTGGTAAAGCAAACCTATACTCTCTGTAATCCATTTCAGCACATGTCCTGGAAGGTAACTTTCCACAATACAACATTTCATAATAGCTATCTACCCTCTAACAATATCTGCCATGAGGTGCTCTAGTCACTTTTCTATTCAAGTAAAATAATATTCTTCTCACATATGTCTACAAAAAAGAAGAATCAAATTACTAATTTCCTCTCTAAATAGAAATCATATACATGATTCAAATAGAATAATACAATATTCAGTTATATCATTCACATGACCCATGCTTACTTTAAACATAAGTATTATCCATTTAAAACTAAATTATGTAAAAGAACAAAAGAAGGTATGTCACAAGTATGTATTCGTCTATGTGCATACACATATATGTGCCTACTTAAGTTATTGGTTTGTGCATGCATTCTAAAATAAACCATTAAATTAGATTGCAATCATTTAATAATATTTCATTTGATGTTTCTTTCATGAAAATAAAGAATCCAGAATAATTTTGTATTATAGTTTCTCACATATTGTTGCTTCCTTTATATTCACACAAACTATGATATCCTAACACTGTTGTTTTACATGTGAACATTCATTTTTTTAACATAACAATATTGTTTTCCAACTAACAGTTACAAAACAAGTTGTTTCATGTAGAACATTCACAATTAACAACTAATCAATGTTATTTTAGCTTAATAGTTTAATGAACAAGACTATTTTCAGCTACACATATACTTTTACAACAAATCAACGTCATTTGCAATAGAAAATTCACTGTTTACATCAATACAATACTATTTATACTAAACAATTACAAGTTATGACAAAGCAATGTTGTTTCCAACAAAAAATTCACTGTTTACAACAATACAATATAGTTTTAGGCTAAACAATTATAGTTTATGACAAAACAATGTCGTTTACAACATAACATTTACTATTTACATCAATACAATGTTTTTTCTAGCTAAGCAGTTGCAGTTTATGAAAAATCAATATCGTTTACAATAGAAAATTTATTGTTTACATCAATACAATGTCATTTCTAGCTAAATAGTTTTAGTTTATGATAAAACAATGTCGTTTACAACGGTTTATGGTTGCAGCTTCAAGTTCCATTGCCTCATTTTCCAGGCTTAATTATTCTAACATTTATATATACAATTTCATGTAAGAATACTAAAACGAAGCTAATATTAACTTTTGGGAATAAATTTAAAAGTTCTGGACAACATACTAACCATTAATCATTAATGATAAAATGATTGAATCCATGAGATCAATCTTAACTGGGTTTAGTTTGAAACCCTCATTCATTGTTTACATATACTATGTATCTATCGTTCTAAATCAATCTTCAGTCATTGACTATTATGCAACACATGAGGGTCGAGGTCGTGCCTTATCATCCAACCTCGGTTTGGGGCATAGTCACCCATAGGTGACATGGGTATCATTTAATGTAAATGATAGTTTACTAAATTATACATGCATCAAGATAGGGAATGAGTTTATTGTTCGACCTTAATCCTTCATGGATTAGGCGGTGAGTGTTTTCATGAGGTCTTTGTGTTATTACAATATACATGCATTTGAATGAACTACCAAAAATATGTATAGTACAAAGCTAAGTATCATAGCCCTTCATCACCATGGATGATGAGACTGTTGGAAGGTTTACAAAGTTCCATCAATACTGGATCGAGGAGGATGGTATTTCACCAAACGACGACCATCTCTTAGATATACAAAGAAAAATAAATGAAGAGCATATAAATGCTATCAAAATATCTTAAGGAGATTCGACTTACCACTTAAGGGTGGTATCGACCATTGCTCACATAACTCCTATTGAAGACTATCAAATTAACTGAAATCTTTGTGTCGAGCTAAGAAAAGATATTACATGCAACCTATGCTATGATGGCTATTGTGAAAGAAAATCTTACAAAATAATAAAGCCATTGACACTCAAGCCATGGTGAAACATGCATTGACAAATCTGGTTATAAAGGAACCTATACAGTCATTTTACAAGGAATACAATCCAATTCATGGGAGCTCAAACAACTGGTTTAATTCAACCTATAGAATTGACAGCATATTGATTTGACTATGCATAAAATACATATAATATTGTAAGGAATTTTTTTTTTAAAACCAGTTATATGAAAAATCCACGAATTACCTCTGAAATCGAGGGTCCTCCTTTGTATTTTTCCACAATGCTAGGTTTGATGACTCATACACTGAGAGTCATTTCAATCTCTCTTTTAGAAATGGTTGAGTTTCCTATAGTTTACTGCCCTCCACTAAGGGGTGGATTCCATTGGGTAGTTGGCATTAATGATTTTTCCCACCCCATCCTCTAAATTTTGAATATGGCATTACTGCCATTGGCAGACCACATCCATCGTGGGATTTTCTCATGATATCGATTTAAATTTCAGCTATTCAATAATAATAATTATCAGTTTTCAAACTCACTATATATATTTATATGTATATAAATATTCTCATATATATATATATATATACATACATACATATATTTGTTTTCACATATAATTGTTTTCATGTGCATATCTATTATTTACATAAAAAGGATCTTTCATTTTCATTTCAA